>JBBGZY010003533.1:0-61105 GCA_037952925.1 Lithobates clamitans
GGTCCCCTCTATACTATGATCTCCTCCCCCCCCAGGGGTCCCCTCTATACTATGATCTCCCCTCCCCCCCCAGGGGTCCCCTCTATACTATGATCTCCCCCCCCCCCAGGGGTCCCCTCTATACTATGATCTCCCCTCCCCCCCCCAGGGGTCCCCTCTATACTATGATCTCCCCTCCCCCCCCAGGGGTCTCCTCTATACTATGATCTCCCCTCCCCCCAGGGGTCCCCTCTATACTATGATCTCCCCTCCCCCCAGGGGTCCCCTCTATACTATGATCTCCCCCTCCCCCCCCCCAGGGGTCCCCTCTATACTATGATCTCCCCTCCCCCCCCAGGGGTCCCCTCTATACTATGATCTCCCCTCCCCCCCCCAGGGGTCTCCTCTATACTATGATCTCCCCCCCCCCCGGGGTCCCCTCTATACTATGATCTCCCCTCCCCCCCCAGGGGTCTCCTCTATACTATGATCTCCCCTCCCCCCCAGGGGTCCCCTCTATACTATGATCTCCCCTCCCCCCCCCCAGGGGTCTCCTCTATACTATGATCTCTCCCCCCCCCCAGGGGTCCCCTCTATACTATGATCTCCCCCCCCCCAGGGGTCCCCTCTATACTATGATCTCCCCCCCCCCCCCAGGGGTCCCCTCTATACTATGATCTCCCCCCCCCCCAGGGGTCCCCTCTATACTATGATCTCCCCTCCCCCCCCCCCAGGGGTCCCCTCTATACTATGATCTCCCCCCCCCCCCAGGGGTCCCCTCTATACTATGATCTCCCCTCCCCCCCCCCCCCCAGGGGTCCCCTCTATACTATGATCTCCCCTCCCCCCCCCCCCAGGGGTCCCCTCTATACTATGATCTCCCCTCCCCCCCCCCCAGGGGTCCCCTCTATACTATGATCTCCCCTCCCCCCCCAGGGGTCCCCTCTATACTATGATCTCCCCTCCCCCCCCCCAGGGGTCCCCTCTATACTATGATCTCCCCTCCCCCCCCCCAGGGTCCCCTCTATACTATGATCTCCCCTCCCCCCCCCAGGGGTCCCCTCTATACTATGATCTCCCCTCCCCCCCCAGGGGTCCCCTCTATACTATGATCTCCCCCCCCCCCCCAGGGGTCCCCTCTATACTATGATCTCCCCCCCCCCCCCCCAGGGGTCCCCTCTATACTATGATCTCCCCTCCCCCCCCCCCAGGGGTCCCCTCTATACTATGATCTCCCCTCCCCCCCCAGGGGTCCCCTCTATACTATGATCTCCCCTCCCCCCCCCCCCCAGGGGTCCCCTCTATACTATGATCTCCCCTCTCCCCCCAGGGGCCCCCTCTATACTATGATCTCCCCCCTCCCCCCAGGTGTCCCCTCTATACTATGACCCCCCCCAGGGGTGCCCTCTATACTATGATCTCCCCCCTCCCCCCAGGTGTCCCCTCTATACTATGACCCCCCCCAGGGGTCCCCTCTATACTATGATCCCCCCCCTCCCCCCCAGGGGCCCCCCTCTATACTATGATCTCCCCCCTCCCCCCAGGGGTCCCCTCTATACTATGATCTCCCCCAGGGGTCCCCTCTATACTATGATCTCCCCCTTCCCCCCAGGTGTCCCCTCTATACTATGACTCCCCCAGGGGTCCCCTCTATACTATGATCTCCCCCCTCCCCCCAGGGGTCCCCTCTATACTATGATCTCCCCCCTCCCCCCAGGGGTCCCCTCTATACTATGATCTCCCCCCTCCCCCCAGGGGTCCCCTCTATACTATGATCTCCCCCCTCCCCCCAGGGGTCCCCTCTATACTATGATCCCCCCCCAGGGGTCCCCTCTATACTATGACCCCCCCCCAGGGGTCCCCTCTATACTATGATCTCCCCCCCCCAGGGGTCCCCTCTATACTATGATCCCCCCCCAGGGGTCCCCTCTATACTATGATCCCCCCCCAGGGGTCCCCTCTATACTATGATCCTCCCCCCAGGGGTCCCCTCTATACTATGATCTCCCCCCTCCCCCCCAGGGGTCCCCTCTATACTATGATCTCCCCCCTCCCCCCCAGGGGTCCCCTCTATACTATGACCCCCCCCCCAGGGGTCCCCTCTATACTATGACCCCCCCCCCAGGGGTCCCCTCTATACTATGACCCCCCCCCAGGGGTCCCCTCTATACTATGACCCCCCCCAGGGGTCCCCTCTATACTATGACCCCCCCCAGGGGTCCCCTCTATACTATGATCCCCTCCCCCCCCAGGGGTCCCCTCTATACTATGATCTCCCCTCCGCCCCCAGGGGTCCCCTCTATACTATGATCTCCCCTCCCCCCCCAGGGGTCCCCTCTATACTATGATCCCCCCCCAGGGGTCCCCTCTATACTATGATCTCCCCCCCCCCCCCAGGGGTCCCCTCTATACTATGATCTCCCCCCCCCCCCAGGGGTCCCCTCTATACTATGATCTCCCCCCTCCCCCCAGGGGTCCCCTCTATACTATGATCTCCCCCCAGGGGCCCCCTCTATACTATGATCTCCCCTCCCCCCCCAGGGGCCCCCTCTATACTATGATCTCCCCTCCCCCCAGGCTTCCCCTCTATACTATGATCTCCCCTCCCCCCCAGGGGTCCCTCTATACTATGATCTCCCCTCCCCCCAGGCTTCCCCTCTATACTATGATCTCCCCTCCCCCCCCAGGGGTCCCCTCTATACTATGATCTCCCCTCCCCCCCCCCAGGGGTCCCCTCTATACTATGATCTCCCCTCCCCCCCCCCAGGGGTCCCCTCTATACTATGACCCCCCCCCCCAGGGGTCCCCTCTATACTATGACCTCCCCCCCAGGGGTCCCCTCTATACTATGATCCCCTCCCCCCCAGGGGTCCCCTCTATACTATGATCCCCCCGGGGTCCCCTCTATACTATGATCCCCCCCCCCCAGGGGTCCCCTCTATACTATGACCCCCTCCCCCAGGGGTCCCCTCTATACTATGATCCCCCCCCCCCGGGGTCCCCTCTATACTATGACCCCTCCCCGGGGTCCCCTCTATACTATGATCCCCCCCCCCGGGGTCCCCTCTATACTATGACCCCCCCCGGGGTCCCCTCTATACTATGACCCCTCCCGGGGTCCCCTCTATACTATGATCTCCCCCCCAGGGGTCCCCTCTATACTATGATCTCCCCCCCCAGGGGTCCCCTCTATACTATGATCTCCCCCCCCAGGGGTCCCCTCTATACTATGACCCCCCCCGGGGTCCCCTCTATACTATGACCCCCCCCGGGGTCCCCTCTATACTATGATCTCCCCCCCAGGGGTCCCTCTATACTATGATCTCCCCCCCAGGGGTCCCCTCTATACTATGATCTCCCCCCCCAGGGGTCCCCTCTATACTATGATCTCCCCCCCCAGGGGTCCCCTCTGTACTATGATCTCCCCCCCAGGGGTCCCCTCTATACTATGATCCCCCCCAGGGGTCCCCTCTATACTATGATCTCCCCCCCCAGGGGTCCCCTCTGTACTATGATCTCCCCCCAGGGGTCCCCTCTATACTATGACCCCCCCCCCAGGGGTCCCCTTTATACTATGACCCCCCCCAGGGGTCCCCTCTATACTATGACCCCCCCCCCAGGGGTCCCCTCTATACTATGACCCCCCCCCAGGGGTCCCCTCTATACTATGACCCCCCCCCCCAGGGGTCCCCTCTATACTATGACCCCCCCCCCCAGGGGTCCCCTCTATACTATGACCCCCCCCCCAGGGGTCCCCTCTATACTATGACCCCCCCCCCCAGGGGTCCCCTCTATACTATGACCCCCCCCCCCAGGGGTCCCCTCTATACTATGATCCCCTCCCCCCCCAGGGGTCCCCTCTATACTATGATCCCCTCCCCCCCCCAGGGGTCCCCTCTATACTATAATCTCCCCCCCAGGGGTCCCCTCTATACTATAATCTCCCCCCCCCCAGGGGTCCCCTCTATACTATGATCTCCCCCCAGGGGTCCCCTCTATACTATGATCTCCCCCCCAGGGGTCCCCTCTATACTATGATCTCCCCCCCAGGGGTCCCCTCTATACTATGATCCCCCCCCCAGGGGTCCCCTCTATACTATGATCTCCCCCCCAGGGGTCCCCTCTATACTATGATCTCCCCCCCAGGGGTCCCCTCTATACTATGATCCCCCCCCAGGGGTCCCCTCTATACTATGATCCCCCCCCAGGGGTCCCCTCTATACTATGATCCCCCCCCCACAGGGGTCCCCTCTATACTATGATCTCCCCCCCCCAGGGGTCCCCTCTATACTATGATCTCCCCCCCCCAGGGGTCCCCTCTATACTATGATCCCCCCCCAGGGGTCCCCTCTATACTATGATCTCCCCCCCCAGGGGTCCCCTCTATACTATGATCTCCCCCCCAGGGGTCCCCTCTATACTATGATCTCCCCCCCCAGGGGTCCCCTCTATACTATGATCTCCCCCCCAGGGTCCCCTCTATACTATGATCTCCCCCCCAGGGGTCCCCTCTATACTATGATCTCCCCCCCAGGGGTCCCCTCTATACTATGATCTCCCCCCCCAGGGGTCCCCTCTATACTATGATCTCCCCCCCCAGGGTCCCCTCTATACTATGATCTCCCCTCCAGGGGTCCCCTCTATACTATGATCTCCCCCCCAGGGGTCCCCTCTATACTATGATCTCCCCCCCCCAGGGGTCCCCTCTATACTATGATCTCCCCCCCAGGGGTCCCCTCTATACTATGATCTCCCCCCAGGGGTCCCCTCTATACTATGATCTCCCCTTCCCCAGGGGTCCCCTCTATACTATGATCTCCCCTTCCCCAGGGGTCCCCTCTATACTATGATCTCCCCTTCCCCAGGGGTCCCCTCTATACTATGATCTCCCCTTCCCCAGGGGTCCCCTCTATACTATGATCTCCCCTTCCCCAGGGGTCCCCTCTATACTATGATCTCCCCTTCCCAGGGGTCCCCTCTATACTATGATCTCCCCTTCCCCAGGGGTCCCCTCTATACTATGATCTCCCCTTCCCCAGGGGTCCCCTCTATACTATGATCTCCCTTCCCCAGGGGTCCCCTCTATACTATGATCTCCCCTTCCCCAGGGGTCCCCTCTATACTATGATCTCCCCTTCCCCAGGGGTCCCCTCTATACTATGATCTCCCCTTCCCCAGGGGTCCCCTCTATACTATGATCTCCCCTTCCCCAGGGGTCCCCTCTATACTATGATCTTCCCCCCAGGGGTCCCCTCTATACTATGATCTTCCCCCCCAGGGGTCCCCTCTATACTATGATCTCCCCCCAGGGGTCCCCTCTATATTATAATCTCCCCTCCCCCCAGGGTCCCCTCTATATTATGATCTCCCCTCCCCCCAGGGGTCCCCTCTATACTATGATCTCCCCTCCCCCCAGGGGTCCCCTCTATACTATGATCCCCCCTCCCCCCCAGGGGCCCCCTCTATACTATGATCCCCCTCCCCCCCCCAGGGGCCCCCTCTATACTATGATCCCCCTCCCCCCCCCAGGGGCCCCCTCTATACTATGATCCCCCTTCCCCCCCAGGGGTCCCCTCTATACTATGATCCCCCTTCCCCCCCAGGGGTCCCCTCTATACTATGATCCCCCTTCCCCCCCAGGGGTCCCCTCTATACTATGATCCCCCTTCCCCCCCAGGGGTCCCCTCTATACTATGATCCCCCCTCCCCCCAAATGGTCCCATCTGTCTTGTGATTCCATCTCATGCCCTATCCCCTCCATACTTTGATTACCCCTCTTGTGATCAGACCTTCCCAAGTGGTATCCTCTGCTCTAGGATGTACCCCCCACCCGTCATGTGGTGTCTCCTCCTCAGATCTCTTCTCTCCTCATCCTGCAGATTGCGGACGGATTGTTGAAGGTTCAGGTGTCTCTGGGGAACCTCGCTGGGAAGAGGGAGCGTGTGAAGACCCTCTACAAGAAGAGTGAGTGACCCTTCCAATAACAGCTCCACCCACCTCTGGGTGGTCTCGCTACTCATGCTGCATTCTTCTGTGCCCGTTTCTGCCTTGTGTCAGCCGGTCACACATCCTGCCAGAAATCCAGAGAGCCAATAACAGCACAGAGAGTTACATTGTTCCCAGATACATCTGTGCACTATAGAACCTCCTATCCCCCGTCTGATCAATGTTTATAAACAATGTGACTTTGTATCTCTCTATCTCCTGTCTGATCGATGTTTATAAACAATGTCACTTTGCATTTGTTTTGTGACAGCGGCTTCAATACACAAACACAACAGGTTAAAACAAACCCATTGATTGGTTTATGACATATCACGGCCTTTGTGACTCGCATTCCATTTTCGGAGTCCTCCTGTTCTTGGCTCTTATTTCCTGAGATCTCCGGCAGTTGTTGGACCCCCCGGTGATATATCTGTGTGTTCGGTATTACGAGTTGCTCTCATTAGTGATTTATATTTCCCTCTTTTTTTGTGTGTTTTCAGTTGATGATCTGATCAAATATCTGGATCCTCAGTACATCGATCGAGTGGCCGTTCCCGACGTCATGAAAACTGGAATACATCCTGGCAGGTGAGACTCCTCCCACTCCAGATAGATCTGACTGCCCTGGTGATTGGGTCGCCATACACATTGCAATCTTTGTACAGTCCTACTGTAGATTTGTCAGAATTACCGTATATAATACAAAGACCTACCTGATCTGTCCAATCAGTATGTAGCCCTTTCCATGCATAGCTGTTGGTAGCTTTCACGCTGAAAGCGCCAGCCGTTAGCGGTAAAGCGCCGCTTTACCACTGTTTAAGCGACGCTTTTTGGCCGCTAGTGGGGTGCTTTAAACCCCAAAAGAAGGGGTTAAAAGCACCCGTGTTGCGACGCTTTGGAAGCCCTTCCTATTGGTTTCAATGAGCAGAGCGGTTTGGGAGCGCTAAATACAGCGATTCCAACCACCCGAAAGATGCTGCTTGCAGAGCTTTTCCTAACGTCCCGCAAGTGCCCCGCCCCCCAGTGTGAAAAATCACACTGTAATGAATGGGAGGCGGTTTACAGGCGATATATCTAGCGCTAAAACTCCTGAAAACTGCCCCTGTGTGAAAGAGGTCTTAAGGGGATTGTACAATCAGAAGAGGCGGCTATCCTTCCAGCAAGGCTTCCCTCAATGGACACCCGAATGTAACTCCACCCCTAGGAATATAGAAGGGAGTGAGGGAACAATAGAGACAATGGACACCCGAATGTAACTCCACCCCTAGGAATATAGAAGGGAGTGAGGGAACAATAGAGACAATGGACACCCGAATGTAACTCCACCCCTAGGAATATAGAAGGGAGTGAGGGAACAATAGAGACAATGGACACCTGAATGTAACTCCACCCCTAGGAATATAGAAGGGAGTGCCGGGACAATAGAGACAATGGACACCCGAATGTAACTCCACCCCTAGGAATATAGAAGGGAGTGCCGGGACAATAGAGACAATGGACACCCGAATGTAACTCCACCCCTAGGAATATAGAAGGGAGTGAGGGAACAATAGAGACAATGGACACCCAAATGTAACTCCACCCCTAGGAATATAGAAGGGAGTGCCGGAACAATAGAGACAATGGACACCCGAATGTAACTCCACCCCTAGGAATATAGAAGGGAGTGAGGGAACAATAGAGACAATGGACACCCGAATGTAACTCCACCCCTAGGAATATAGAAAGGAGTGAGGGAACAATAGAGACAATGGACACCCGAATGTAACTCCACCCCTAGGAATATAGAAGGGAGTGAGGGAACAATAGAGACAATGGACACCCGAATGTAACTCCACCCCTAGGAATATAGAAGGGAGTGAGAGAACAATAGAGACAATGGACACCCGAATGTAACTCCACCCCTAGGAATATAGAAGGGAGTGAGGGAACAATAGAGACAATGGACACCCGAATGTAACTCCACCCCTAGGAATATAGAAGGGAGTGCCGGAACAATAGAGACAATGGACACCCGAATGTAACTCCACCCCTAGGAATATAGAAGGGAGTGAGGGAACAATAGAGATGAAAGAATCCGGGTACTATTATTGGTTCATAAATTGATCGTATAGAGAGGCCAACGCTTTTCAGGGACCATACACTCTCCCTTCATCAAGGCTCAAAACAACTTCCAATTCGTAACCATTGTATCAAAACTCCGTAAGGAGAGCCCGATATCCGACTTAAATATTTAAACCCCATTTTTTTTTTATATATAATGTTAGGACTTGGCATGTCTTCTTCTTCTGATGGTTCCCCTTGGTCTGGCTTCCCATTTTATTTGGTCAGCCAATCACTGGCCACGATCCTGCACACCAAGGCCAGCCAATCGCTGGCCTTGGTTTGCAGGATCCCATTGGGGACATCTTCTGCTTCCAGTGTATTTCCTGTTCTATGTATGGGCAATGTGGCAGGTTTGGGTGCTGGGCATAGGGTGTCGCCAAGGTCCTTAGCCATGTGCATGCCCGGGTGCCCTGTTGGAGGCCTATAGGTGCAGCATGTACGGGGGTCCTTGGTTTGCGTACAGCAATGTATGAGCTCTGTGACTGCTGGGCAAAGGGGGCAGAATGACTGTGCTGGGGGGGGGGAATTTATTATTTAATCACTTGACCTCTGGAAGATTAAATCCCCCCCCCCCCCTCCCCATGACCAGGCCATTTTTTGCGATACGGTGCTGTGTTACTTTAACTGACAATTGCGCGTTTGTGCAATGCTGTACCCAAATACAATTTCTAATTTTTTTTCCTACAAATAGAGTTTTGTTTTGGTGGTATTTGATCACCTCCTGTGTGGTGTTTTTTTTTTTTTTTTTTTGGGCTATAAACAAAGACTGACAATTCTGAGAAAAAAAAATGTTTACTTTCTGCTATAAAACATATCCAGTAAAAAAAATCAAATTTCTTCACCAATTTAGGCCAATATGTATTATGCTACGTGTTTTTGTTTAAAAAAAAAAAAATCTCAAAAAGAGTTTATTGATCTTACACAAAAGTAGTAGCGTCTACAAACTATAGGATATATACTAGAATTTTTTTCTTTTTTTTTTTTTTCTTTTAATACTAGCAATGGCGGCAATCAGCGACCTATAGCGGCACTGCTATATTGCAGTAGACAGTCTGACACTGACTGACACTTTGTGGGAACCAGTTACACCAATACAGTGATCAGTGCTAAAAATATGTACTGTCACTGTACTAATGACACTGGCTGGGGAGGGGTCAGGGGCGATCAAAGGGTTAAATGCTAGGTGCACCTAGCCTGTGTTTGTGTACTAAATGAGGCACTTTTACTAAGGGAAGTAATGGATCTGTGTCTCTGCCCAATGATCAGCAGGTCCCGGAGGACATCTAGTGCCCTGAACCCGCAGATCAGATCACGCGCCCTCTTCATTCAGGCAGAATCGCATAATATATATATAAAATATGTGTGTGTGTGATTCTGCACTGGAGGGCCGCCATATAGCAGTAAATCTGCTATGGGTCTGTCCAGAATTTGGATATTCTGCACACTGAGGAATGTTCCTTCTGATTAGTGAACTGTTGCATGTCCAGGAGCTCTTGTGTTGCGAGTAGTAGATGGACGGGGTGATGTAAGGAAGCCGTGCTGCTCAGGGTGTGACTCTCTGTGTGTTTTTTTTCCCCCCTTTTAGAGGAGTCGTATATTCTGTCCCAGGCCGCCCTGCTGGAGCAGCTCCATTCCCTGCAGCCATTCCTGGACAGCGAGCACATCAAAGGTAAGCTGCGGCCCCTGCGGACATCCCACTATGACCTGACCATTCGAACCAGACTGTCTGAGCAGCTTCAATCATAATCAATCCCCTCTCCTTCTGATCCCGTGCTGCTGTCGCCCACCGCTCACAGCTATTGGCTTTCTCTGCCGTCAATCATTTCTGCTTTTCACCGTGTGTATGTGTGTGTGTGTGTGTATGTATGTATGTGTGTATATATGTATATATATATATATATATATATATATATATATATATATATATATATATATATATATATATATATATATATATATATATATATATATATATATATATATATATATACCCTGGCATCCTTTTAGACATGCATGATAAAGTGTTGCAAACAGTGCAATCTGCTGATCAGTTGCTTGATTATACTCTAATACAGGGGTCTCCAAACTTTTGATACAAAGGCCCAGTTTACTGCCCCTCAGACTTTAGGAGGGGCCGGACTGTGACCAGTGGGAGTAGAAAATGGTGTCATTGGAAGGAATAGTGCCCCTTCATTGGTGTCTGTGGCGGGGTACTATTTTTTTTTTTTAGTTCAAATAATTTTTATTTTGAAAAATGGAAGATACATACAAAGATATCTTAGCATTAAGTTCCATGCATAGATCTCATACAGTTTCAAAGGTTAAAATTAACGAAGTGGCATACATCCGTTTTCCCTTCTCGAAATCATTATAGCCCATATTTAAGGTTGCGAGGCCTACATACTACGTGAGAGCAGAGGGCTAGATGAGTAGGTTACAAGACAGGAAAGAGGAGACTAGGCTATAAGAAGTATTAAACGGAGATGGACCTGTGGTACTAACTCAGGAACGAAAGGTTCTAACTCAGACTTCCGCCCGACGGGCAGACCACCCCTATGGGAGCTCGCTGTGGCCTGTCCGGGGGGTCCGAGTTCCAGGTACCTGCGACTTAGCCCAAAAACAAACATTGTACCAAGCTAAGTCGAACGTGTTTTGTAAACAGTTTAAGGATTATCTCCGTTCTCTGCTCTAGACGTTGAGAATGAAAACCTGCCATGCCGCCTGATGATTTCGAGAGAGGCAACTTGGATAACAGATAAAACAAGCGATAAAGAAAAATAAATAGAGTAACACAACCGCCCGTTCTCGGGCTACACCTAAGAGAGCTTAGTCTTTGATGAACAAGAAAAGAGACAAGAGAGTCTTCAGAGAAGAGAGAGGAGAAAGAAGGGGGGAGGAAGGGTAGAAAGAAAAAAGGGGGGGAACTCTGTAAACGGTTCTATCCTACTCTGTATCTTGTGGGATGCCCGGAAATAAGGGTACCCTACAGTATTTGGCCCATGGTTCCCAGATAGCAAAAAATGTTTCGTTTTTGTCATTAATGTGTGCAACGATTTGTTCTTGTGCCATTATCCATGACACCTTCCTTTTAAAAGCTTTTATTGAAACTCTGGGTTTCTTCCAGAACTTTGCTAGAGAAGCGTTAGCTCCTAAAAGTATAAAGAAAGTTAGCTTCTGTGAAAATTTGGAAAAAGTCCTGATCTTCCCATTAAGCAAAGCAATGGAAGGATCAGGGGAGACTCTTTGCTGTAACACAGAGCTGATCGTGCGGAAGACCTTACCCCAAAACGATCTGATTCTCGGGCATGTCCACCATATGTGAATCATTGTTCCCTCCATCTCACAGCCCCTGAAACACAGTGGGGAGGATCCTGGAAAGATGTTAGCTAAACGAGCCGGTACGTAGTACCATCTTGTTAAGACTTTAATACTGGCTTCTATCAATGATATGTTGAGGATACCTTTTGAATGAACGTTCAAACCTGGAGTACCAATCCTCCAACGTCCAGGAGATGTCCAGATCCTCCTCCCAGGCCCGCGCATATCTCGGTTTCTCCGCTGAAGATTTTAAGGCGGAATAGATTATGGAGATTCCTCCCCTCTGGACTTCGGAAGTGGAGCACCATTGTTCAAATGGAGTCAGGGAAGACCTACCTCGATTTTGCTTCCAAATGGAATGGATGTAGTGGTGTATCTGTGAGAATCTGAAAAACTCTGATAGGGGCATGTCTAGTTCGTTTCGACAGTGGTTCAGCGTGATTGGCCCCCTAGGGGAGAGGAAATGACCAATCCTATAGAGGCCCTTGTCCGTCCACCACTTGTAGGCCCTTATTACCATCCCTGGTGGAAAAGCTGGGTTATGGAATAAGTGTGCTAAAGGTTTGAGGGGTGAAACCAGTTTAGTATTTGAAAAGAGTTTTGTGCACAAGGCCAACGAGTGGGATAGGGTAGGAGATAGTATGGCAGGTCTATCAGCAGGGGAGCACCAGAGAAGATAGTCGATCGTGTTCCTAGGGGTTGCTTGTCTTTCCATGGCCAGCCAACTTGGTTTCGGGCCCCGAGTAAACGCCAGCGAAATTTGGGAGAGCTGAGCTGCTTGATAGTAGCCCCATAGGTCAGGGAGACCAAGACCTCCCTGATTTTTAGGACGGGTCAACGTACTGGAGGGGCATCTATACCCTTTACGTCCCCAAATAAAGCGAACGATTTCGGATTGAAATTTGAGGAGGGTTGATTTCTTAATAGGAATAGGAAGGGAGCGAAAAAGGTATAAGAGACGGGGAAGCAATGTCATCTTGACGGCGTGTATTCTCCCCAGCCAGGACAGCCCACATCCAGCCCACCTGTCGAGGTCATCTTTACATTTACGGATCATGGGGGGGAAATTAGCGTTAAACAATTTTTGAATGTCTGAAGTTAAGTGGATACCTAAATATGGGATATCTGTGGGTGCCAAGGAGAAGTTAAAGTTAGAAGAAAGCTGATTAAGTGTATCCTGAGGGACTGTAATGTTCAGCGCGATAGACTTGGACATGTTAACCGTTAGGCCCGAAATATTACTGAATTCTTGGAGGATCTTATAAATCATCGGAGTGGAAATGAGAGGGGAGGTGATGTAGAGAAGCAGGTCATCCGCATATAGGGCACATTTGTGCTCCTGGTCTCCACATTGAACCCCTTTGACATCTGGGTTGGTTCTAAGTGCTATAGCTAATGATTCAATTGCAATCGCAAAGAGGAGAGGGGAGAGTGGGCATCCCTGCCTGGTTCCTCTGTGAATAGAGAAAGTGTCCGAATACCTTCCTAGGAGACGAACCTGAGCAGACGGGGTTGAGTATAGGGATCTAATGTAGTTCAGAAAGAAGGGACCAAATCCCCAGCGCTGTAAGATGTCCGATAAATAATCCCAGTTAACGGAGTCAAATGCCTTGTGTAGATCGATGAAGAGGAGGAAGCCCCTCTGCGGAGAGCTTCCATCCCAGCCCGACTTTAGAAGGGATATAATGTCTATCGTCCTACGTATTTGGTCCGGTCCCTGTCTACCAGGGATGAAGCCCACCTGATCATTGTGAATATAATTGGCAATGAAGCTCGCCATTCTATTCGCTAAAATTTTTGTCAGGAGTTTGATATCGTTGTTAATTAGCGAAATGGGCCTATAGTTCCCTAATTCACTTGGGTCCTTCCCAGGCTTCGGTATCACCGAGATATATGCCGAGTTAAGGTCAGGTCCCAGGGGGGCTCCATCCCTGAGAGAGTTAAAGAATTTAGCTAGGTGGGGGGCAAGGGTAGTGGCAAATTTTTTGTAATACCCCGTGGACAGGCCATCTGGACCTGGGGCAGAACCCGTTTTAAGCGAGGCAATCGTGTCCAATATTTCCACCTCTGTGATCTTGTCCTCAAGCAACTCCCTATGGTCTTTGGTTAAGGCTGGTAGGGGTAAGTCTCTGAGGAAGCGGTCCCTTTGTTGTAGTGATGGAGGCTCAGATGATTTATAAAGATCAGAGTAAAATGTGGAGAAGGCTTCCATAATTTTAGAAGGGTTCTGCGTCAGGTCTCCTGATGCTGTTTTGATTTTAGGGAATGCTAGTGTTCGGTGTTTTGGGGTGAGTTTGGCTGCTAGTTTGGAGCCCAAGCGGTCTGTTTGGTAGTAAAACTTGGCTCCTGTCCATCTCAAGTGTTTCTCTGCTGCGGAAGTAAGGGCCAGATTAAGTACCGTCCTAGCGCGGTCAAGGGTCTCTAAGGAGTCTGGTGTGGGAAGTCTCTTATGTGCTTTAGCCGCTGCCCTGTAGTCCGCTGTGAGTTTTAGGATGTCGGCTTTATGGACTGCTTTAAGATGTGAGGATAAGCTGATTATGTGGCCCCTTATCACCGGCTTATGGGCTGCCCAAACGGTGGAAGGCGAGACCTCACCCGTTTGGTTAATCCTAAAGTAATCTTTGATGTTTTCCACTATGCCCTGACAGTTTATGGGATCATTGAGGAGCGATTCTTGTAATCTCCAACGTGGCGGACCCTTGGAGGAACCCCCCTTCTGAACTACTACCAAGACCATTGCGTGATCTGACAGCGGAGAGTCTATGATCTTAGAGTTTGAGGATAAGCGGAATTGTGCTCGATCGTGTGAAGATGTGGTCTATCCTGGCCAGGGAGTTATGCGGAACCGAGAAGTGGGTGTAATCTTTTTTGTGCGGGTTTGCTTCCCTCCAAATATCCACCAAACCCTCCTCAAATAATAGCGCTGCTATTTTGGTGCTCTGTTTTGAAGGGCGTTTTGATTTAGACGTACCATTGGCCAGCCTGTCAAGTGCGGAGTCGAAAGCGACGTTCGAGTCTCCTCCCAAAAATATTGTACCTTTTAAGATGGGGTTTTAGTTTTTTGAGTAACAGATCAAAAAACGATTTTTGGCCTCTGTTAGGCGCATAATATGAAACAAATGTATAAAGTGCTCCCTCAATGTAGCCGGATACTAGCAGGAAACGCCCCTTGGGATCGACTATCGTCTCCGGTTGCGAGACATTTAAATGCTTGGCAAAGCAGATGGCAACCCCTTTTGTTTTGTTTTCGGCAGAGGACAAGAAGAATTGTGGGTAGTGTTGGTGGAGAAATGCGGGTTTGTAGTGTACTGGAAAGTGAGTTTCCTGTAGAAGTAGGACGTCAATATGCATAGATTGGTAGGACTGGAAGATCTTTCTGCGTTTAATTGGGGAGTTCAGGCCTTGGGTGTTGTGTGAGATGATCCTAAGTGGGAAATTCCGATCCTTTAGGCTAACCATGGTCCAGAGGGGAGAGAACTGTCAAATCGTATTGCGGCTTACCGTTACCCGTGGAACGTGAAAGCTGACTGTGATCCGTTGGTGAGGCAAGATGACTGCTCGGGCCCGGCAGGAGGATAGCAGGACCACCCCCGAGACTGGTCGAACCTACAGAGGAGTACAGGAGGGTATAGAGAGCGGATGGGGAAAGAGTAGAAGAGAGAAACAAAAGAAGAACGATCAATTTCATGTAATAAACATTAAGCTTCGAAAAAACTTCAGTCATGACTAAAGTGTACTGAGGAGGTAAAAGGAAAAAAAAACACCTCGCACAGTCAAAAGGGTAGGAATAAATGTCTAACCTACCCTAAAGGCCACTCGGGCCAGGGCCTCCTGAAAACAGGGAGACCAACCAAAGAAAACACCTCAGGGGAGCTTAAGGCGTACCTGAGGGTAAGTGGAGGCGCACTGGGTCCACCACAGCCCCAGTTCCTCCAAACTATTATGCCTGAGACCGTATGCCGGTCTTTTATGTAGAAATTTAGACAGAGCATATCAAAAAAAAAAAAAAAATGTAAAGATAAAGATATGGGGTGAACATGGAAAAGGAAATCAATATATAGAAAAAAACAAAAAAAAAATAAATTTTTCCATGTTGACCCCTGTTGCCACCTATGCAGTGAGGGTGTGACTATGTATGAGCCTCCTGATCAACGGGGGAGATCATGAATCCCTTACAGGATGGATCGCTAGATCTGGCCCGTCAGTGCCCAGAAGGAGGTGGGGATCCCAGGGTCGATAAACATCCTACTTTGAAAAACTAGGGGACACTACTATCATGTGGGAATAGTACATGTGTTGCCCCTCACCACCATGGCCCAACAGAGGGGGCCCTCGTAACCCCTCCCTACTCCAAGTTTTAAAAAAATAATAAAAAGTAAAAAAGGATAGGGGGGCCTAGACCCACTAAGATTAGGATCGGAGCCCATGGGCTCGGGGGGAAAAAGGGGGCTAGCCCCAACCAGTCCTTTAGCAAATGTGCTGCACCCTTCAAAAAGAGGGAACATGAGGAAAAACAGAGTACTTGTGAGCGAAGTGGCAGTTCAAGTGGGGAGATTTTCCTTCGATCTCTTGTAGCCTTGTTTTAGCCAGGATGGCTGTAGCGGGCTTGCTGGGGGGGGTCTTTTGATTGAAGAAGGGGTACCCCTGCTGGATTGTGACGATGCAGGCTCTTGAGGGATGAGGCCCAAATGGAGAAGAATCCGTTCACCCTCCGCGAAGGTGGAGAAGCTGTAGTTTCTACTCTTGTGTGAAAAGTTCAGTCTCAGCGGGAAAGACCACCTATACGGGATCTCCTTTTCCTGCAGGAGTAGTAGTAAAGGTTTCAAGGCCCTTCTCTTCTGCACTGTGTAGGGGGACAGGTCCGCGAAGATCTGAATTTTGTGACCGAGAACGGAAATGTCCTTTAAATTTCTGGCTGTTCTCATAACTTCCTCCTTGACCGCATAATGATGGGGTTTTACAATGATGTCCCGCGGGAGTCCATCAGTGCGGGGGGGTTGTAGGGCTCTATGGGCCCTGTCGAGCTCAAGGCGGTGCTCTGGTATCCCCGGAATAAGATCCTTGATGAGGGTTTTAATGACAGAGTGGACCTCCTTTTCTGTTTCTGGAACCCCCCGTACCCTAAAATTATATCGTCTCGATCTGTTCTCCAAATCATCGATTTTGTTAAAGGCTAATTCGAGTTGGTCCTGCATATCTTGCAATCTCGCTGTGTTCTGGTTAATCCTAGCCCCTGCTTGATCCGCTTTCTTCTCCATATTGTCAAGCCTAAAGCCTAAAGCTGCATGTCAGCGTGTATGGATGCTGTTATTTGGGCTGCGTTTTGGGCTAGGCTTTTGGATAATAACTGTGCAAAGGCCTCCATCATGGAGGGGAAGTCTGTGGGTGTGGGGGCGGCTTCTTGTGCTGTACTGACTGATAGCAGAAGGCCTGTGTGCGGATCCATCATGGGGGTGGATGGGAGTCCTGTCTGTAGGCTGAGCAGGAGGGATTCAGTGGACGCTGGGGAATGGGCCTGGGGTGAGGGGGAGCACAGGGTACCTGGAGACTGAGGCAGGATACAGTCTTGGTCTGCGATAGAGTCTTCCTCAGCTGCCGCCACGCCGAGTCTCGGAGGAGCGGCGGCCATTTTGGCATAACTGAGCGGTCCGGGTGCGGCCGTCATTTGGCTTGTCAGGCTTCTCCTGGCCGGCGCCCCCAGCATTAATCCGTTCCCGGGGGTGTCCGGAGCCCGATGGTGCTCTTTAGGGGCTGCGGTGAGTGCTCTGTCGGCGCTGTGGGAACGAGCGGGGTAGTGGTGGAGCGGAGCTTCAGTGGCTAGCGGCCATCTTGGAAGCTGCCGCGCATGCGCCTCTGCGGGGGTACTATTTTTATAATTGGTGTCAGTGGGAGGAATAGTGCCTCATCATTGGTGTCAGTGGGAGGAATAGTGCCCCGTCATTGGTGTCAGTGGGAGGAATAGTGCCCCGTCATTGGTGTCAGTGGGAGAAATAGTGCCCCGTCATTGGTGTCAGTGGGAGAAATAGTGCCCCGTCATTGGTGTCAGCGGGAGGAATAGTGCCCCGTCATTGGTGTCAGTGGCAGGAGTAGTGCCCCGTCATTGGTGTCAGTGGCAGGAGTAGTGCCCCGTCATTGGTGTCAGTGGCAGGAGTAGTGCCCCATCATTGGTGTCAGTGGCAGGAGTAGTGCCCCATCATTGGTGTCAGTGGGAGAAATAGTGCCCCGTCATTGGTGTCAGCGGGAGAAATAGTGCCCCGTCATTGGTGTCAGCGGGAGGAATAGTGCCCCGTCATTGGTGTCAGTGGCAGGAGTAGTGCCCCATCATTGGTGTCAGTGGCAGGAGTAGTGCCCCATCATTGGTGTCAGTGGCAGGAGTAGTGCCCCATCATTAGTGTCAGTGGCAGGAGTAGTGCCCCGTCATTGGTGTCAGTGGCAGGAGTAGTGCCCCATCATTGGTGTCAGTGGCAGGAGTAGTGCCCCATCATTGGTGCTGTGACATTTTATAGAATCCTGCCGGCCCCTCCCAAACCATTCTCAGTACCGAGAAAAGAGAAATTCCCCTAGTGATGACTGCACAGAGATGCAAAAGAGGCATCCCTTATCTTATTGGACGGAAAGTGGGAGGGAGGGGTTACAAGTAGAGGTCGACCGATATGGGTTTTTCTCTGGCCGATGCCGATATTTAGAAATCTCGGTGGCCAATGGCCGATATATGATGCCAATTTTTTTGGGCCGATATATTGGGCCGATTTTTTTTTTTTTTTTTTCCCTTCATCTCATAAAATCTAACAGTTAGACCCCTTTCACACTGGGGCGTTTTTCAGGCGCTTTTGGGCTAAAAATAGCGCCTGTAAAACGGCTCCCCTGCAGTCTCAGTGTGATATCCCGAGTGCTTTCACACTGAGGCGATGCGCTGGCAGGATGTTAAAAAAAAGTCCTGCAAGCAGCATCTTTGGAGCGGTGTATACCCCTCCTCCACCACTCCTGCCCATTGAAATGAATGTGCACTGCTGCCGAAGCGCCTGCAAAGCGTTTCGGCAGCAGCGCTTCAGGGGCGCATTTAACTCCTTCCTCGGCCGCTAGCTGGGTTATAAGCGCCCCGCTAGCAGCCGAATAGCGCCGCTAAAACTAACAGCGTTTTACCGTCAACGCATGCCCGCTCCAGTGTGAAAGCAACCTTAAGTAATAAGTGATACAGAATTTTTTTTACATTTAAACATTTATTAAACAAAACAAACCTCCAATCAGTTCACTTGTATGTAGAATTTAGATGAAAAAAAAAATAACTATATCTTAAATATTAAATGCACAAAAACATGTAATCAAAACTTTTGGACGAAAAAAAATGGGCCAACTCTACTGCTTATTTTTTTTATTTTTTTTTTCCATTAATTTTTTTAAAAAAAATTGCGTTTGAAAGACGGCTGCGCAAATACCGTGTGACATAAAATATTGCAATAACCGCTATTGTATTCCCTAGGGTCTCTGCTAAAAAAAATATATATAATGTTTGGGGGTTCCAAGTGATTTTCTAGCAGAAAATACAGGATTTTTACTTGTAAGCAACAAGTGTCAGAAAAGATTTAGTCTTTAAATGGTTAAACTGAAAACTTCTCCACGGAGTTCAGTCTGTTGATAAAAGAACCAAGAAGAGATACAAATGTATCTTCTTATCAGATTTGGCAGGCTGCCCAGAGGAGGAGAGAAGAAAACTTCACACAACTTGCATTGACTTCTATTACAGAAGTCATTTGCAAGTCCCGCTGAAGTTATAATCGGCTTTTTTTATCAGCACAATCGGCTGATGCCGATTAAGTAAAAAAAAGCCAAATATCGGCCGATATATCGGTCGACCTCTAGTTACAAGTGAATGTTTTTTTTTTTTTTTTATGCATACATTACATCATATATTTTTGTATTTCTTCCCCCAGCGGTTCCATCTCAGGTCTCCAAGTTACAGAGTCTGTCCCAGATCCACATCCAGCAACAGGTCAGTCATGTCTGTGATTGGGTAATGTAGTATGGGGGTGTTGCTGATTGGCTGTGAGGGCGTGTTGGCACATGATTACACCCCACACACATGCAATCTCATACACATCGTTCATTTTCTGTAAATGGGAATCTGAGACCCGGACAGGTTCTCTTTACACCCAACTCCAGCCAAAAACTCAGGAAGACTAAATAAGTACTTCTGTCAATTTATTATTACCACCCATGACCCCCGTAGGAGAGATTTTCAGTTGTTATTAAACCCCAGAGACTGAAAATATAATCTTATAGCCACATATACAGAGCATCCGGAAAGTATTCACAGCACTTCACTTTTTCCACTCTTTGTTATGTTACCTCCTTATTCCAACATAGATTAAATTCATTATTTTCCTCAAAATTCTACAAACAATCCTCCATAATGACAACATGAAAGTTCTTTGTTATCTTTCTAAATTTACTAAAAAAATCAACAAATAAAAAAATCCCATGTACATAAGTATTCACAGCCTTTGCTCAATACTTTGGTGAAGCTCCTTTGGCACCAATTACAGCCTCCAGTCTCTTTGAGTATGATGCTACAAGCTTGGCACACCTATTTTTGGGCAGTTTCTCCCATTCTTCTTTGCAGGACCTCTCAAACTCCATCAGGTTGGACGGGGAGTGTCGGTGCAAAGACATTTCCAGGTCTCTCCAGAGATGTTCAATCAGGTTCAAGTCTGGGCTCTGGCTGGGCCCTCCAAGGATATTCACAGAGTTGTCCCATAGCCACTCCTTTGTTATCTGGGCTGTGTGCTTAGGGTGGTTCTCCTGTTGAAAGATGAACCCGCCCTATCATGGACATAACACAGGGACTGGGCGGGACTGTGAGCGGAGCTATCCGAACCTAGCCAAGTACACTCGGCTATGTATGTATATGGCCGGCGCTCGGCTCCGCTCAGTCATGCTCAGTCAGGGCGGGACTACGAGAGGAGCCGAGAAGAGCCAGCTCTGTGTATCTCGGTGCCAGAGGCGTCATTTTTAAACTGCAGTGACACTGACAAGTCACTACAGTTTAACTGCAGCCTGGGCGAGGCTGCAGGGGGACACTGACAGAGATGCATTACATTAAAATTTTTTTTTTTCCTTAAAACTCCCTCCTAAACTTGGGGTGCGTGTTATACACCAATAAATACGGTATTTATGTCCTACTATAGTTTAACTTGTGATACTGTGATTATTAGTTAGGGAGTGAATTCTATTGGGTGATTATATCCAGAGTGATAGTGAACCATCCAAAGACATTTTTCTGTACCCTTCCCCAGATCTGTGCCTCCATACAATCCTGTCTCAGAGGTCTACAGATCTGTGCCTCCATACAATCCTGTCTCAGAGGTCTACAGATCTGTGCCTCCATACAATCCTGTCTCGGAGGTCTACAGATCTGTGCCTCCATACAATCCTGTCTCGGAGGTCTACAGATCTGTGCCTCCATACGATCCTGTCTAAGAGGTCTACAGATCTGTGCCTCCATACAATCCTGTCTAAGAGGTCTACAGATCTGTGCCTCCATACAATCCTGTCTCGGAGGTCTACAGATCTGTGCCTCCATACAATCCTGTCTCGGGAGGTCTACAGATCTGTGCCTCCATACAATCCTGTCTCGGAGGTCTACAGATCTGTGCCTCCATACAATCCTGTCTCGGAGGTCTACAGATCTTTGCCTCCATACGATCCTGTCTCGGAGGTCTACAGATCTGTGCCTCCATACGATCCTGTCTCGGAGGTCTACAGATCTGTGCCTCCATACAATCCTGTCTCGGAGGTCTACAGACAATTCCTTGCACTTCATGGTTTGTGCTCTGACATGCACTGTTACCTGTGGGACCTTATATATAGACAGGTGTGTGCCTTTCCAAATCATGTCCAATCAACTGAAGTTACCACATTTGGACTCCAATCAAGTTGTAGAAACATCTCAAGGATGATCAGTGGAAACAGGAGGCACCTGAGCTCAGTTCTGAGTGTCATGGCAAAGGCTGTGAATACTTATATATATAGGAGATTTTTTTTATTTTTAATAAATTTGCAAAGATTTCAAACAAACTTCTTTCATGTTGTCATTATGGGATATTATTTGTAGAATTTTGAGGAAAACAATGAATTGAATCCATTTTGTAATAGCTACATAGTACATAGTAGGTGAGCTTGAAAAAAGTCCATCAAGTCCAACCTATGAATAAGGCTGTAACATAACAAAATGTTGAAAAAGTGAAGCGCTGTGAATACTTTCCGGATGCTCTGTATAGGCCCAGTCTTCCTATTTATGAAGATCCGTAACGAGGTGAAGGTAAAACTGCCCCCCGCTAGCGACCGAATACCGCTGCTAAAACGACGGTAAAGCGCCGCTAATAATAGCAGGCGCTTTACCGCCAACGCGCCTCCCACCCCAGTGTGAAAGGGGCCTTACAGTATAGACTTTCATTTGCTTCATTCTGACCGTACCTGTCTTCTTTCCCCCTAGGACCAGTGTGAGGAGATCTCTACTGAGACCAAGAAGCTGCTGGAGGATTATAACAAGCTGGTATCCTTTTGTATGGAGACTGCAGGGATGTGGGGTTGTGTATACCAGGGACCGGCGTGGGTCTGTTTGTTCCCGGACACACCATTTACACTCACAATCCAACTCCTGTCACATGAGAGCAGCCATGTTACAGGAGAGTGTTAGTCTGCTGCTGTATTGCTAGAGAATAGGAAAAGATCTTTATTTTTTTTTGTTTGTTTTTTTACAAAATACAGAAGACTACAGCCGCAGTGCTAGGGTATGGCGGCGGTTATCTGCCTTTTTCACAATACATGTCATGTTTACAAGCAATAGACTATTAGCACACCAGTCATCAAGAGCGCATTTTAGGCTGGGTCCAGAGGGCGGCTCACGGCAGAGGTCCAGTGCGCTCCTGTTTACCGTTTTTAGGTCCGGTTTCTGCCTGAATTTTTGGCTGATTTCCGACCTGAAAACGGATCAAAAGACACAGCGGACTCCTGTGCAATTCGCAACCGGAGCCGCTCCTGAGATGTGTGAACTGGTTCCATAGAGAGCCGGTCACAATCTGCTGACATGCGAACTGGACGCAGGGAAACCCACATCTAATTTGCAATAGTGTGAACTCAGCCTCCAGTCTTTGTAAAAACAATTTTGCACTTCTACACCTGTACAAGTTAAAAACATATTGTTCTAAGATAATTAGTTTAAAGCAGATTTCCACCCATTTAAAAGTCAGCAGCTACAAAAAGTGTAGCTGCTGACTTTTAAATGTCCCACGATCCAGCGATGCGGGCAAACGAAACCCCGCTCCTCTCCCCCTCCTTTTCACAGCACCGGCATTCTAACTGTGGGCGTGAGCCACGCTGTGAATGGCCAGGCAATCTTCTAGGACCTGTGATGTGTCCCAAAAGATTGCAGGGAGGGAGGGGGGAGAGGTGAACTTCCTTCCATCACCGCAGAGCCCTGGGAGGAAGTGGGAGCTTTGTGCCCTTAAAAACTGGGTACCCGCTCCCAAATGTGGCATGTCAGGGGGTCACCATCACTTAAAGCGGAGGTTCAATTTTTGGGTGGAACTCCGCTTTAATTTGCTATTGGCAGTATAACTGTGAGTGCGAATCACCCCCAGGGCGTGCGCTTGAGGCCTCGGAGGAAGCCCCCCTGGGCGGGGTGTGCGCTTGAGGCCTCGGAGGAGCCCCCCCTGGGCGGGGCGTGCGCTTGAGGCCTCGGAGGAATCCCCCCTGGGCGGGGCGTGTGCTTGAGGCCTCAGAGGAATCCCCCCTGGGCGGGGCGTGCGCTTGAGGCCTCAGAGAAAACCCCCCTGGGCGGGGCGTACGCTTGAGGCCTCGGAGGAGCCCCCCCTGGGCGGGGCGTGCGCTTGAGGCCTCGGAGGAGCCCCCCCTGGGCGGGGCGTGCGCTTGAGGCCTCGGAGGAGCCCCCCCTGGGCAGGGCGTGCGCTTGAGGCCTCGGAGGAGCCCCCCCTGGGCGGGGTGTGCGCTTGAGGCCTCGGAGGAGCCCCCCCTGGGCGGGGCGTGCGCTTGAGGCCTCGGAGGAATCCCCACTGGGCGGGGAGTGCGCTTGAGGCCTCGGAGGAGCCCCCCTGGGCGGGGAGTGCGCTTGAGGCCTCGGAGGAATCCCCCCTGGGCGGGGCGTGCGCTTGAGGCCTCGGAGGAATCCCCCCTGTGCGGGGCGCGCGCTTGAGGCCTCGGAGGAATCCCCCCTGGGCGGGGCATGCGCTTGAGGGAGCCCCAAATCCTGTACCTTCAGACCAGCCCTAATGCATTTACCTTCGACTCCAGATCAGCCCCGGGGTATGTCTCTTCAGGATTCGGGTCAGCTTCAATGCAAACCCGGCCCTAAACTCTGTACCTTTTTAGGAAGGCAGGCAGGGTATCTCTACAGGTATGAGGGCGAGCTTCTTCAGCAGATCACTCCGAAGTTCTTAGCTGCCAGTATGCCCTCAGTGATGTTGGTGGGTCTGGCTTTGAGACAGTCTAGTGCACTGTCAGTTACTACCAATGGCTGTGGGTGCCTGCATCAACTGCACTGTGTGCAAACCAGGCGCACATGCTGAGGGTTGGAGACCCCTGAAGGGTAACTGATTTCAAGTAATGGGAAACGACTAGATCTGCAACCAATATATATAAAACACAAAGCGCTGTGATGCTAAATAGCTGATAATTACACTGATAATTATGTGGATTTTTTATGTGAATTTTTTACACATTTGGTGTCACTAATTTTTTATAATTTTACACTATTTTGATTGCTGGATTTTTTAGGAATTTTTACTCACCGCTGGATTTATTTGACTATTTATATTTATTCTTATATATTCATTTTCATGCACATTGTGAAGCGCTTCAAATATCATTATTTAGATCTGCAACCAAATTACAGGAAATTGCTGCTTCTGTGGTACAGCCCAGTGCTTGCAATTTTTTTTTTTACTTACCTGAGCCCCTTCATCTCTTCGGCAGGGACGTGCTGTCCCTCTGTCCACGGGGTCCCGGCTCTTGATTGGATAGATTGATAGCAGCGCGCACCCATTGGCTCCCGCTGCTGTCAATCAAAACCAATGACGCAGGCGCCAGGGGAGCGGTGCCAAGTCTGGCATTTGTGTCGGGAGCGCACCCGCAAGGAAACACCCCCCCGGAGAGAGCTTCTCCTAGGGGGTTATCTGATGCGGGGAGAAACCGAGAGAGCCGCCGGGGGACCCCAGAAGACGAGGTTCAGGGCCACTCTGTGCAAAACGGGGGCACAGTGGGGGTAAGTATGTTTATTTAAAAAAAAATTTAAAAACGATCCTTTACAATCACTTTAAAGTGGTTGTAAATCCTCCCCCACAACTTTATCACATTTCAATCTGCTTAAATTATGCTAATGATTGCTGCTTGTAGATGTCTCCTTACTTTTCTTGTAATACGTCCTGTTCTGTGTAGTGACGTCACCGGCGCATGCGCATCTCTTGCGTTTTTCACGGCACGCTCTGAGTGCCGTTACACCATCTGTCCATTGATAGGATGCCGTGCGGTGTGATTTCCTCTCCCAGCGGCACTGCGTTCAAAACCCGCAAGACTGCAGATTCTCTCTGCACTTCCTACTACACCCCATGTGACGTCATGCGGTCACATGGGGTGTAGTAGGAAGTGCAGAGAAAATCTGCAGTCTCGTACGGCATACCATAGCAAGGATTAGCTGCCGCATACAGCAGCCTGACAGGCAGGCGCACGGCAAAACGGCTATACAATTCTGCACTCTCAGGTCGGCTGTGAGCGGTGGAGCACAATCGTCTTAGGAACATTGGATCGAAACTGAGGCTTGGTTAAGACGCGATCACGCATGCACGAGAGAATAGAAAGCCATAATGAAAGGGCGGAAGTAATATGCAGTGCAGACTCGGGAAACAATACCTAAAATGGCGCAGCCTAATCCCTGGAGACATCATTTATAAAAAGTTATTATAAGAAGTAAGTAATATGTGATTGAGGCTTATTTACAATGGATAATGTTTTCTTATAACTTCATATTATGGTCTAGATGAAAAGTGGCAAAGGAGTGGGAGAGTTTACTTCCTTTTTAAGGCTCCATTCATACTTGTATGACTTGTCATGTGCCTTTG
The DNA here is from genome assembly GCA_037952925.1 of Lithobates clamitans. Taxonomy (NCBI): domain Eukaryota; kingdom Metazoa; phylum Chordata; class Amphibia; order Anura; family Ranidae; genus Lithobates; species Lithobates clamitans. The sequence continues at coordinate 25,521 of JBBGZY010003533.1, forward strand.
GACATCAAAGTCACGTGACAAGTCGCACCCCATGTTTTCCAATGAAAACTGTTCATATCTATGCGCCTTCAGAATAGTTTATGCACTACTTTGGTCTGACTTTCATGCGATTTGAGGCCCATAGACTTCAATGTTAACCATCAAAAGTGTCATGAAAGTCGCACCTGGGTGTTTTGCATGCAACAGTTTTGTGTGCCTTTGGAGGCACACCCTGGTTGTTAGGGATGCTGGCGGTTGCCAGCTCCTTATCAACCAGTGAATAGCAGATGACTCCTGCTCGGATAAGGGTCTGGTATGGATTATTGGGGGGGGGCGACCATCACACCATTTTTTAAAATGTATTTATTTTTTATTATTGACTTATTGATTCTCCTTAAATTCAATACCAGACCCAAAGGCCCTGGTATGGATGGATTGGGGGTGGGGACTCCCACACAGTTTGTTTTTTGTGGGGTTTTTTTGTGTTTTTTTTTGTTTTTTGTTTTGTTTGTTTTGTTTGTTTTTAATACCGAAGCTCTTTTGTTTATGTTCAGCTGTCAGTAGGGAATCCCGCTGACAGCTAATGAGTCATCGGTTGTTAAGGACGCAGTAGCCACCCGCTTCCTAACAACATGCTATTCACTGGTGGTTAAGGTGGCCGCCCGCACGATCCTTAACAACTTGCCTACTGGGCACTTTCACCCCCTTCCTACCCAGGCTCATTTTCAGCACTGTCGCACTTTCACAATTGCGCAGTCATGCAGCATTGTACCTAAATGCAAATTTATTTTTTTTCCACACAAATAGAGCTTTCTTTTGGTGGTCACTGCTCCTTTTATTTAGCAAAAAAAACTAGAAATGACTAAAAACATTGAAAAAAAAAACAAAAAACTTTTTCATAGTTTGGTATACAATTTTTTGCAAACAACAGATAATTTTCTCCTTCACTGATGGGTACCGATAGGGGGGCACTGAAGGGTACTGATGGGGGGGTAGCTGATGGGTACTGATTAGAAATGCCACCTCATCCCTCAACCCGAACACATATTAATTACACAGGTTCTGAGGCTAATTTAATGCGGATAAGTGAGTTTAATTACCACTTTAATCTGCCTCCAGAACCTGTGTAATTAATATGTGTTCGGTTTTATAGGGATGAGGTGGCAACTCTAGTACTGATGGGGCAGCACTGATGGGTGTCACTGGCAGCACTGTTGGGACTGCACTGATAATCAGTGTAGATGTTCCTGTTACACAAGCCAGTCATTGGCTCTCCTCTCGCTGTCAGTGTGGGCAAAGAAAAGCTGATAACCAGCTTCTATTTACATTGTGTTTGACCTGTGCTGGGCCACAGATGATCGCGTGGTAAAGAGCCGCTGATTGGCTCTTTACCTCAATCTGTGATCAGCAGTGTCCGGAGGGCGCCACAGCGGGCGTGATCACGGGAGGCCCCCTTCCAAAACTGGCCGGCCTCGCTGTAGCTGTTATTTGGCTATAGCGCGGTTGGCAAGTGGTAAACCACAAGTCACACCCATCCAAAGTCGCAATCTAAAGTTGCACTGGAAATAACACAATTTTAGAAGTCGCACAAGTCTGAATGGAGCCTAACCCGACGTCTGTCAAAAACAAAAGTAGTGCCGAATCGCAAAAAACGCTCTGGTCAGGAAGGGGGTAAAATCTTCCGGGGCTGAAGTGGTTAAGGACCTGGTTTTTAAAAAAAAAAAGAGAGAGAAAAATGCTGCAAAATGACAGGAGATGCTTTGACCGCTGCCAAGAGATTGTTGGAGACTGCTATCAGAATACAGAAGACAGTCTTGATGGGTAAGGAAGAGGACCAGCATGGCAGCCGGGGGGGGGGGGGTAGACTCTTCTGAAGGAGGTCAGTGATAGTAGTGCACATATTTCTCTGATTTGATCCCACCGCCAGCGGCAACTTCTATCAACCTGTCCAGCCGTCCTTCACCTACAACAGTGATCTGTGAATGATGGAGGTCAAGGCTTGTATATTATAATTATCGTGTGAATGATGGAGGTCAAGGCTTGTATATTATAATTATCGTGTGAATGATGGAGGTCAAGGCTTGTATATTATAATTATCGTGTGAATGATGGAGGTCAAGGCTTGTATATTATAATTATCGTGTGAATGATGGAGGTCAAGGCTTGTATATTATAATTATCGTGTGAATGATGGAGGTCAAGGCTTGTATATTATAATTATCGTGTGAATGATGGAGATCAAGGCTTGTATATTATAATTATCGTATGAATGATGGAGGTCAAGGCTTGTATACTATAATTATCGTATGAATGATGTGCTCCTTAACCAGATGCTTCAGACTCTTCTGCTCTCCAAACAGTTTGTGATGTGGGATGAGACTCTGTCCAAGATGGAGGCGGCTAAACAAGTGAAACCCGCACCTGAGTGACTCCGCCCACTTTGTAACCACACCCCCCTCACACACACACATTATTTATACTAACTGTCCCTGTTTTACTGTATTTACAAATCGCTGCTTCTAGCATGATGGCACTACTGGCTTTTATTGGTAATATGATTTGGTCACAATGAAGTCCCCCCTTGCTGTCAGATGTGGGGAGCTTATCGGGAATGGTCCATTAAGAGGGGTGCGCTACTGCGAGGGTGGCGATATGCCTGCTGACCCAGGATTACGTACAGTCTGTATTTAGCAGTTATTCGGGCATCAAGCTCATGTTAAAAATGTATTTATTGATTAAATTCCTTTTTCTTTTTTTTTTTGGCTAATGGTAAATATTGTGTATTATGTCCACCAAAATTCCAATAAAATACAACTTTGTTACCTGGAATTCCTTGTGAGTTTGCTGGATATTCATCTACAGAAATGTCACTATTGTATGGGGTATCATAGAGAGCCATGACTGTACTGTATATACACCCCCCCCCTATACATCACATGAGATGAGGGGTGTCATAGAGAGCCATGACTGTACTGTATATACACCCCCCCTATACATCACATGAGATGAGGGGTATCATAGAGAGCCATGACTGTACTGTATATACACCCCCCCCCCCCTAATACATCACATGATGAGGGGTATCATAGAGAGCCATGACTGTACTGTATATACACCCCCCCCCCCATACATCACATGAGATGAGGGCTGTCATAGAGAGCCATGACTGTACTGTATATACACCCCCCCCTATACATCACATGAGATGAGGGGTGTCATAGAGAGCCATGACTGTACTGTATATACACCCCCCCCCCCCACTTATACATCACACAAGATGAGGGGTATCATAGAGAGCCATGACTGTACTGTATATACACCCCCCTATACATCACATGAGAAGGGTGTCATAGAGAGCCATGACTGTACTGTATATACACCCCCCCCCCCTATACATCACATGAGATGAGGGGTATCATAGAGAGCCATGACTGTACAGTATATACACCCCCCCCCCCCCTATACATCACATGAGATGAGGGGTATCATAGAGAGCCATGACTGTACTGTATATACACACCCCCATATGATACCCCTCATGTAATGTATAGAGCCATTACTACTGTATATACGCCCCCCTCTATACATTACCTCAGATGAGGGGTGTCAGAGAGTCATGACTGTACTGTATATACACCCCCCCATACATCACATGAGATGAGGGGTGTCATAGAGCCATGACTGTACTGTATATACAGCCCCCCCCCCCATACATCACATGAGATGAGGGGTGTCATAGAGCCATGACTATACTGTATATACACCCCCCCCCCCATACATCACATGAGATGAGGGGTGTCATAGAGCCATGACTATACTGTATATACACCCCCCCCCTATACATCACATGAGATGAGGGGTGTCATAGAGAGCCATGACTGTACAGTATATACACCCCCCCCCTATACATCACATGAGATGAGGGGTGTCATAGAGAGCCATGACTGTACAGTATATACACCCCCCCCTATACATCACATGAGATGAGGGGTGTCATAGAGAGCCATGACTGTACAGTATATACACCCCCCCCCCCTATACATCACATTAGATGAGGGGTATCATAGAGAGCCATGACTGTACAGTATATACACCCCCCCCCTCTATACATCACATGAGATGAGGGGTGTCATAGAGAGCCATGACTGTACAGTATATACACCCCCCCCCCTATACATCACATTAGATGAGGGGTATCATAGAGAGCCATGACTGTACTGTATATACACCCCCCCCCCCTCTATACATCACATGAGATGAGGGGTGTCATAGAGAGCCATGACTGTACTGTATATACACCCCCCCCCCCTCTATACATCACATGAGATGAGGGGTGTCATAGAGAGCCATGACTGTACTGTATATACACCCCCCCCCCCCCTCTATACATCACATGAGATTAGGGGTGTCATAGAGAGCCATGACTGTACTGTATATATCAAACAGAAGGGGAGGGGGACTTTAAATGAGGCACATATGTGGTGTGCCTCCATCCCTGGTACATATGTATGCAAAAAAAGGGAAAAAGTGGGACTTTGAATGAGGTGGCTGACATGTGGAGGTGAATTTGAACAAATAAAGTTTATTGAGCAAGAACATTATATGAAACATGGCAGTATATAAACCACATAAACTCTGGTCTACTGAATCCTATTAATCCACCCACACGTAACATACAGGGGTGGTGTGGATATAAAGTACATAGGTAAAAGGTTTCTATTTAGTACATTGCATGAGATATATTCATAGAAATGCATTTGACATGGGAGCAGCACTAGCAGCAGGAGTATGGATAAATAAAAAAAACAGTATGGATAAATAAAAAAAACAATGAGACCGTAATTGATACCTCAAGTAAATAAATAAATAGTCTATTAAGACAAAAATCAACATCATGATTCATTGTAGATATGGGTCAGCATCGCATGTGTCCGACGCGTTTCGTGTAAGAACACTCTTCATGGGCGGATGCTCAATTAATTTATAAGGTATGAAAAATGGTAACATTAGTCTAGTTGTTAATAATATAGAGGAAAGGCAGCTTGGCCAATCCTGAATACTTACAGAGGGTCCAATATGGTAAAATACTATGCAACCAAGACCCCAAACATGGTCTTTCCCGGGAGCTGAGGTCGTGGAAGCCGTGTGCAGCAGGACGCATACAACCAAATCCCCCGATAACACAAAAGTGCTGCTGGTAGCTATGTGAGGGGAAAAAAAAAAGATATGTAAGTGTAATGTGAAAAAAATATAATGAATGTGTGGATAGTGTGAACCGGAGCCAATGGCATGAAGAGGAGTGAAGGATGAAAAACGGTGGGGCCAACGAGACAGGCCCAAGGGGAGAGGCATACAAAGGAAAAACATAAAAATGTGTCAAACAGAGAACAAACTAAAAAGAGGATTGAGTGCTACAATATGGTGTGGCGTCTTGAATGTGTAGCAGCAAGGTTGTGTCAGGGGAGGCAGTATATATGTGAGTCCCGCACACGTGCACGCCGGCTAATCAGCAGCGTCACGCAAGCATGGCGTCGGCTGGGAAGGGCTCAGGCAGTGGCGGTAATCACCGCCCCCGACAGAAGCCCATATTTCCCGCCAGGGCAGCTAGATGGAAAATCACTGCTCAGCGTGTTGGCGCCAAAAGCGACGCCACATGCTGGGCAGGATGCGTGGCGCCGATGCGCTGTAAGTCGCCACCCCACTACCCCGAACAGCTCTCCGCCCCTGATGGGCGGGGAAGGGGGGGAAGCGTAGAGCGCATCGCAGCTCCCAGGTGCAGACTGGGGGTGTACTGTATATACACCCCCTCCCATACATCACATGAGATGAGGGGTGTCATAGAGAGCCATGACTGTACTGTATATACACCCCCCCATACATCACATGAGATGAGGGGTGTCATAGAGAGCAATGACTGTACTGTATATACACCCCCCCCCCCCATATGATACCCCTCATTTCAGGTAATGTATAGAGCCATGACTGTACTGTATATACCCCCCCCCCCATATGATACCCTTCATTTCAGGTAATGTATAGAGCCATGACTGTACTGTATATACACCCCCCTCTATACATCACATGAGATGGGGGGTGTCATAGAGAGCCATGACTGTACTATATATACACCCCCCCCTCTATACATCACATGAGATGAGGGGTGTCATAGAGAGCCATGACTGTACTGTATATACACCCCCCTCTATACATCACATGAGATGAGGGGTGTCATAGAGAGCCATGACTGTACTGTATATACACCCCCCTCTATACATCACATGAGATGAGGGGTATCATAGAGAGCCATGACTGTACTGTATACACCCCCCTCTATACATCACATGAGATGAGGGGTGTCATAGAGAGCCATGACTGTACTGTATATACACCCCCCCCTCTATACATTACATGAGATGAGGGGTGTCATAGAGAGCCATGACTGTACTGTATATACACCCCCCCCTCTATACATTACATGAGATGAGGGGTGTCATAGAGAGCCATGACTGTACTGTATATACACCCCCCCCTCTATACATTACATGAGATGAGGGGTGTCATAGAGAGCCATGACTGTACTGTATATACACCCCCCCATATGATACCCCTCATTTCAGGTAATGTATAGAGCCATGACTGTACTGTATATACACCCCCCCCCCCCCTCTATACATCACATGGGATGTAATATACAGTGAGGGGGGGGAAGTATTTGATCCCCCTTCTGATTTTGTACCCCTCCTGTCAGTTTGCCCCACTGACAAAGAAATGATCAGTCTATGATTTTATTGGTCGGTTTATTTTATCGGTGAGAGACGGAATAACAACAAACATATCCAGAAAAACGGATTTCAAAAAAGTTATAAATTGATTTGCATTTTAAGGAGTGAAATAAGTATTTGACCCCTTCACAGAACATGACTTAGTACTTGGGTGGCAAAACCCTTGTTGGTAATCACAGAGATCAGACGTTTCTTGTAGTTGGCCACCAGGTTTGCACACATCTCAGGAGGCATTGTGTCCTCTTTGTAGATCCTCTCCAAGTCATTAAGGTTTCGAGGCCGACGTTTGGTAACTCGAACCTTCAGCTCCCTCCACATATTTTCTATGGGATTAAGGTCTGGAGATTGGCTAGGCCACTCCAGGATCTTAATGTACTTCTTCCTGAGCCACTCCTTTACTGCCTTGGGTCATTGTCATGCCATGATTCTTCCATTCCTCTATCCAGCAATGGGGGAGGGGGAGGGCTGCTGTACAATATTTGATCATTTATAATAAAGGAATCATTCCATTGTACAATGTTACATTGTATCTGTACACTTCCTGGGGAATTCTGCAGCCGATGGAATAAAGAACTGGAATTGTGGTGTCTGAGGTTTATTATTGTAGTGTTGCTGTGATTGTGTGCCTGACATAGACTGGAGAGGAGTACAGAGGTATACGGAGACCAGGGCACAGACCGCAGGACAATATCTCTGCATGCACTGATAGAATGCTGGGTGAGGAACACTAACTGCAGTGTAAAGGAGGAATGAGTCTTGTATACAATATCTCACAAAAGTAAGTACACCCCTCACATTTTTGTAAATATTTTCTTCTATCTTTTCATGTGACAACACTGAAGAAATGACACTTGTCTACAATGTAAAGTAGTGAGTGTACAGCTTGTATAACAGTGTAAATTTGCCGTCCCCTCAAAATAACTCAACACACAGCCATTAATGTCTAAACCGCTGGCAACAAAAGTGAGTACACCCCTAAGGGAAAATGTCCAAATTGGGCCCAATTAGCCATTTTCCCTCCCCGGTGTCATGTGACTCTTTAGTGTTACAAGGTCTCAGGTGTGAATGGGGAGCAGGTGTGGTAAATTTGGTGTTATCGCTCTCACTCTCTCATACTGGTCACTGGAAGTTCATCATGGCACCTCATGGCAAAGAACTCTCGGAGGATCTGAAAAAAAGAATTGTTGCTCTACATAAAGATGGCCTAGGCTATAGGAAGATTGCCAAGACCCTGAAACTGAGCTGCAGCACGGTGGCCAAGACCATACAGAGCTTTAACAGGACAGGTTCACTCAGAACAGGCCTCGCCATGGTCCACCAAAGAAGTTGAGGTCACGTGCTCAGCGTCATATCCAGAGGTTGTCTTTGGGAAATAGACGTATGAGTGCTGCCAGCATTGCTGCAGAGGTTGAAGGGGTGGGGGGTCAGCCTGTCAGTGCTCAGACCATACACCGCACACTGCATCAAATTGGTCTGCATGGCTGTCATCCCAGAAGGAAGCCTCTTCTAAAGATCATGCACAAGAAAGCCTGCAAACAGTTTGCTGATGACAAGCAGACTAAGGACATGGATTACTGGAACCATGTCCTGTGGTCTGATGAGACCAAGATAAACTTGTTTGGTTCAGATGGTGACAAGCGTGTGTGGCGGCAACCAGGTGAGGAGTACAAAGACAAGTGTGTCTTGCCTACAGTCAAGCATGGTGGTGGGAGTGTCATGGTCTGGGGCTGCATGAGTGCTGCCGGCACTGGGGAGCTACAGATCATTGAGGGAACCATGAATGCCAACATGTACTGTGACATACTGAAGCAGAGCATGATCCCCTCCCTTCAGAGACTGGGCCGCAGGGCAGTATTCCAACATGATAACGACCCCAAACACACCTCCAAGATGACCACTGCCTTGCTAAAGAAGCTGAGGGTAAAGGTGATGGACTGGCCAAGCATGTCTCCAGACCTAAACCCTATTGAGCATCTGTGGGACATCCTCAAACAGAAGGTGGAGGAGCGCAAGGTCTCTAACATCCACCAGCTCTGTGATGTCATCATGGAGGAGGGGAAGAGGACTCCAGTGACAACCTGTGAAGCTCTGGGTGACCTCCATGCCCAAGAGGGTTAAGGTAGTGCTGGAAAATAATGGTGGCCACACAAAATATTGACACTTTGGGCCCAGTTTGGACATTTTCACTTAGGGGTGCACTCACTTTTGTGAGATACTGTAAGGTGTACAGCAGAGAAGGGGTTAATCTGTATATAGTGGGGAAGGGGAGTGTAGAATAGAGAAGACATAGCTCCCAACTGTCCCTGATTAGGAGCAATGTCCCTCTGTCCCTCATTCCTCCTCATTTGTCCCTCATTTTGGTCTGATCTATATAGTTGTATATAAAATGCACTTTTTATCTTTCAAAAAGTGTTTTCCAGTGCTAAACCTTACATCTGATTTCTAAATTGCTGCATTTGTAAATGTTAAAAGCAAATGTAAAGGAATAGTAGTGGTAAAAAAAAGTCCCTTGTGGATTTAATTTACCTTTTTTTTGGTTGATTCTCCTTTAAGGGGGTGTGGCAGGGGGCGTGTCCTATGCCTATATACATTTGCTAGTAGGTGTCCCTCATTCCCATCTCAGAATGTTGGGAGGTGCGATTAATATGTGTATAGTTGGGGGAGGGGAGGGGGGGGTACAGCAGAGAAGGGGTTAATTTCTAAATAGTGGGGGGAGGGGGTGTACAGCAGAGATGGGGGTAATTTCTAAATAGTGGGGGGAGGGGGTGTACAGTAGAGATGGGGGTAATCTTTATACAGTTGGGGAGGGGGTGTACAGTAGAGATGGGGGTAATCTTTATACAGTGGGGGAGGGGGTGTACAGTAGAGAAGGGGTTAATTTCTAAATAGTGGGGGGAGGGGGTGTACAGTAGAGATGGGGTTAATTTCTAAAAAGTGGGGGGAGGGGGTGTACAGTAGAGATGGGGTTAATCTTTATACAGTGGGGGAGGGGGTGTACAGTAGAGAAGGGGTTAATTTCTAAATAGTGGGGGGAGGGGGTGTACAGTAGAGATGGGGTTAATTTCTAAAAAGTGGGGGGAGGGGGTGTACAGTAGAGATGGGGTTAATCTTTATACAGTGGGGGAGGGGTGTACAGCAGAGAAGGGGTTAATTTCTAAATAGTGGGGGGAGGGGGTGTACAGTAGAGATGGGGGTAATTTCTAAATAGTGGGGGGAGGGGGTGTACAGTAGAGATGGGGGTAATTTCTAAATAGTGGGGGGAGGGGGTGTACAGTAGAGATGGGGGTAATTTCTAAATAGTGGGGGGAGGGGGTGTACAGTAGAGATGGGGGTAATCTTTATACAGTGGGGGAGGGGGTGTACAGCAGAGAAGGGGTTAATTTCTAAATAGTGGGGGGAGGGGGTGTACAGCAGAGATGGGGTTAATCCTTATACAGTGGGGGAGGGGGTGTACAGCAGAGATGGGGGTAATCTTTATACATTGGAGGAGGGGGTGTACAGCAGATTAGGGGTTAATAAAACCTGTATAATAATAATCTGTATATAGTGAGGAAGGGGGAGTGTACAGCAAAGAAGGGGTTATGGAAGGTGTAGTCCCAGTAGTGACCAGCAGGTGGCAGCATTCTCCAGTACTGGGCGAACACGTGTGCGTTCCAGGGTGAGCCGCATCCCGGAAGAGCAGTAAACATCTCTTCTTATGATTGATTGGTGGACTCTGAAGTCCCGCCCTCTTCCGGTGATGATGTCACGGTAAGATGGCGGCTCAGTGAGGACCCGGATGGATCGGTGAGGTGTGCGGTGAGTCGGTCCCTCCATAGGAGGTGTGTCGGGGGGGGGGTAGTATTACCATGAGTGGTGAACCACAGATCCCAGCATTCCCTGTATGATGAGGGCCCCTGTCCTCAGATCAGGGTAAAATGAAGTGACTGGAGGAGTCCTCGGTGGGAGATGTCTGGAAATGCTGATTGCCTGGCTTCCCCCAGGACAGCTCCAGTGTAATGGGGGGGTTCAACCTCTTCACCCCTCCAATCCCATTGGATGCAAGGTGTTCTCTGATTGGACGGGGGTGGAGAGCCTGCAGTGTGGTGACGCTACAATCTCCACAATGTCCAGTCAGCAAACCACTTGAGAAGTTCCAGGCGTTCTGTGAATGGCGGCGTCCCGTCAGATTAGGTAAGGGAAGTGACGTTTGGTCACAACACCGCAACGGCCATCTTGGTACACCCCGCACTCAGCCGCAGTAGGCCTGTGTCCTGTCAGAAAGCCGCTGTTACGTCAGATTTGGCGACCCATCAGAATTCGTAACGGAAGTGACTTTCAGTCACCGCCATCTTGCTACACCCCGCACCCCTCCACAGTGAGGATACAGGATATAGGCTTACTGTGGGCAAGTGCAGGGTGTACCAAGATGGCCGTGCCGAGACGTCACTTCCGTTACATATGCTAATGGGTAGCAGCTTTCCGATAGAACACCTGCAATCAGAACAACAAATCCACAGTAAGGATACAGCGAGAAGGCGGCGAGCGGACATCTTGTTCCACCCACCGCAGTCTTGCATTTCACACTTATTTTTAACGATAAACTCAGCTTATTTAGTAATTTACAGAATTTACAAATCCGTCTGAATGTTTAGATGTTGAATTTTAAAAGCAGCGGCGAGCCTGCCGATCTCACAGGTTTTCTGATCTGACAGAACACCGCTGCTTTTATAATTCATCATCATAACATTCTTATGGATTTAAAATTACTGAATTTCACTATATAAGCTCAGTTTAATGTTAAAAATAAGTGTGAAATGCCCAGACTCCGGTGGGTGTAACAAGATGTCCGCTTACTGCCTTCTCGCTGTATCCTTACTGTGGACAAGTGCAGGGTGTAGCAAGATGGCCGATGGCCGTGCCGAAACGTCACTTCCGTTACAAAATCTGACAGATCGCTTAACCCGGGGATCTTCAAACTGCGGCCCTCCAGCTGTTGCAGAACTACACCTCCCATGAGGCATTGTAAAACTCTGACATTCACAGACATGACTAGGCATGATGGGAATTGTAGTTCCTGAACACCTGGAGGGCCGCAGTTTGAAGACCCCTGGCTTAATCTGACAAAACACCGGTACCCATCAGACTATGTAACGGAAGTGACATTCCGGCGCGGCCATCTTGGTACACCCCGCACTCCTCCACAGTAAGGATACAGTATATCATTTTACCCCCACCAGAGTCTTGCATTTCACACTTATTGTTATCAGTAAACTCGGCTTATAAAGTCAAATGCAGTATTTAGAACTCAGTGACACAGTTTTGATGTTGAATTTTGAAAGCAGCGGCGAGCCTGCCGATCTCACGGGTTTGCTAATCTGACATAAGTCCGCTGCTTTGAAAAATCATCATCAAAACGGTCTGACGGATTTTTAAAATACTGAATTTCACTATATAAGCTGAGTTTAGTGGTAAAAATAAGTGTGAAATGCCCAGACTCCGGTGGGTGTAACAAGATGTCCGCTTGCTGACTTCTTACTGTGGGCAAGCGCGGGGTGTACCAAGATGGCTGTGCCGAGACGTTACATATGCTGATGAGTAGCAGCTTTCCGATAGAACACCTGCAATCAGAAGGTGGCAGCGAACATCTTTTTACACCCAGCAAAGTCTTGCATTTCACACTTATTTTTACCAGTTAACTCAGTTTATATCGTAAAAATTCAGTATTTTGATGATGAGTTTTCAAAGCAGCGGTGTTCTGTCAGATTAGCAAACCTGTGAGATCGGCAAGCTCGCCGCTTCTTTTAAAATTCAACATATAAACCGCGTCACGGAGTTCTAAATCCTGTATTTCATGATATAAGCTGAGTTTACTGGTTAAAAATAAGTGAAATGCAAAACTTCGATGGGTGTAAAAAGATGTCCACTCGGTGACTTCAAAACTGTAGGCTTAGTGTGGCGGAGTGCGGGGTGAACCAAGATGGCCGTGACAGAACGTCACTTCCGTTACAAGATTTGACGGGTCACCTAATCTGACGGAGCAGTGTTCCGTCAGATTAGGTAACGGAAGCGTCGTTCTGTCACTACACTGCGACGGCCATCTTGGTACACCCTGCACCCGTTCACAATAAGCCTGCAGTCAGAGAAGGCGGCAGCTGACATCTTGTTACACCCACCCAAGTCTTGCATTCCACACTTATTTTTAACAGTAAACTCAGCTTATATAGTGAAATACAGGATTTTAAAATGCATCTGAGTGTTTTGATGTTGAATTGTAAAAGCAGCGGTGTTCTGTCAGATCAGCAAACCTGTGAGATCAGCACGCTTGCCGCTGCTTTTAAAATTCAAAAAATCTATATTGGAGAGGTTTCCCATCACGTCCTGTCCTGACAGGAAATGAGAAGAAATCTGTCTGTGACCCCGTTGGTAATGGTGCCCCCCCCCCCATTGGAGAGGTTTCCCATCACGTCCTGTCCTGACAGGAAATGAGAAGAAATCTGCTCTGTGACCACTTTGGTGAGAGACTTCCCTCACTTCTGGTCTCTATGAGTCTCGAACAGAAAATGGGGGTTGTCACCAGGGCAGGAAGTTCTAACATTTTCCCCATGCAACCAAAAATATATATTGGTGCTCCCCTTTGCAGAGGTTCCCCATCACTTCCTGTCCTGGCAGGAAGTGAGAAGACATCTGCTCATAGGGGATTCAGACAGCAGTTCACCTCCCAGCAGACTCACCTTCTCTATTCTAGTTTAAATGATGCCCAGTATCATCCAAACCTACTTCCTGTGAGACCAACGTGTCACGGACACACCCACTGGAGAGGTGTCACCAGGCCGGTCTGGGCCTGTAAAGAAAGTGGCTCCGGTCTTTGCAGCTTCCAGACCCGCTCATTGCAATAGGAGGTGGAGTACCCCTGATGTCACATAACCAGACTGACCACACCTAGAAAAAAGCAGCAGGGGGCGTTGTGGTGGAGGGGTGGGGAGCAGACTGGAGTTGTGCTTTTAAGCTCAGTTGACGTTTGTCTAATGCCTAGCCCCTCTATAGCAAATGATGTGTAGGTGCCCAATACATCTATGATCATACTGGAGGAGGTGTGGCCCTTTTATAACGCTTTTGTCTCATTGCCCTCAGGAGAACGTCATGGAGAACTACCAGAAAGTTCGGGTGGAGGAGAAGCCCATGGAGCTTCCTTTTGCTTCCCTTCCCCCAGACATCATCGAGATGAAGGTCAAAGATGGCAGCAAGATCCGTAATCTCATGGGATTCGCCATCGGCAAGATGGAGAGCGAGAGCGTGCACCAGATTCTGTTCAGCGGAATGGGCAAAGCCCTCGGCAAGACCCTCACCTGTGTGGAGATCATGAAGAGGAGGGTGAAGGATCTGCACCAGATCACCAAGATCTTCTACAGGCAGACAGAGGAGATCTGGGAGCCCATCGTACCCGAGGCGGGCCTGGACCCGCTGACCGTAAAGAGGAACTGCCCCTCTATCTGCATCCTCCTCAGCAAGGTCCCCCTGGATACCGCCGAGCCCGGCTACCAGGCCCCCGGCAGCTACGAGACCCAGTGGATCCAGGAAATAAAGGTGGAGAACCAGGGGCCAAAGAGGAAGAAACCAGGCCTGGGCCGAGGTGGGGCAATGGGAAGGAAGCAGCCAAGGCCACCTGGTGGCCGAGGGGAGACCCCTAAGCAGTCATAGAAAGGGATATTTATAGATATGGATTCTTGGAAAGACCCAACAGAGGAAATATGGCCAGATGTTGCCTGGGGGGCTTCGTTGGGGTAGTCCAAGTTTTTAGGTCACTTTTCGCTCTTCCAACTCTAAGAGCTAATCTGGTCATGTTGGGTTGCAAAGGGTTCCAAAGCATGGAGAGCAATGATGGAACTAGAACAAAAGGCTGCCATGGCCTGGTGGCAATTGTAGAAGATCTGGACCGATCCCCGAACTCCGATGACGAGCCCGAGCCTTTACAAATGGTGCCTATGTTTTCAGAGCCTTTTTAACTGCCGATGGAGATCCACTTTCTCCTCCAGCTTGGTTACACCATGGAGGAGGTGAGCTAAGTAACAGTATTACCTGCTATTCCCCCTGAGTCTGCTGGCTGTAGGCCCTGGTGCACTTCACTTCCAGGTCATGGAGGGTCCAAAGATGAAAGATTGTTGCCAGATCTGATCTTTACCAGTCTTATCAGGTGTACGTTCTGCTGCCCGTTCAGAGCAAAGTCTCTTTAAAGCCCGCCCCTTATACTTGACTCTCCAGTGCTCTCCGCCATTTTTCATCCCATGGCTTCCACCACTAAATGCCTAGTAATTCCAGGTATGGGGGATCATGTGACCTCCTCCCATGATGCTTGGAAGGTGCAGGCAAATGCTAATCCTGAGCTCTGTCACACGATACAGCTCCTATTTGATGACCATAAAAGATTGGGCGCAGTATAGAGGTGGTGGTTAGGGGGTGGGCTTTAAAGGGAACCTGTCACTATGTCTTGGAAGGGCAAAGTGATGGCATCTCTTCAGAGCTTTACGGAGAAATGGATAAAGTGTAGGCCGCCTTTGCTAACCTCGTCTGAAATGCCTCATTTCCTGGGTGACCCATGAGCATGTATGCAGATTAGGAAAATCGGAGGTCTTAATCTACCTACCCTACACGGTTCACGATACACCACCTTGATTCCTTAGAATTGGCATAACAGCCAGGCACCGAGCATTTTCAGAAAGATCTCAGCAAGTAGCCTCCATATTTCCCTTTGTAGTGTACAGAAAGTATCGAGCCATGGCGTACACACGTATGCTCCACCCACACAGTATATAAAGATGGTCGCCTCAAACCCAAAGTTCATTGATCCAGATAAGACCACACAAGGATAAGCGGGATGAGGTTGAGTGTGTGGCTGCCCTCTTTATATGCGTAAGCATCCCATGTATGTGTATGGGGAATTCTCTAACGCCTGAGAAGCACCAAACCTGGGCAGCAGTGCACACAGACCTACAACCAGCAGATCGGAAATGGGGGTCAGTGCTGTCTTCTACTTGCCTTCCCCCGACCCCCTGATCCTTCATATTTGGACAAAGTGAGAGGTCTTCAGGAAAATGACTGGTTCATCTCATTTCCCCCCCATCCTAACCTGAACTGTACTACCAAAATCTTGCACTTGATTGGCCATTATGACTCCGGAGGAAACTTTGCGATGGCTCCGCCCCAGCGTGTGTCGTCAAACAATCATGACTTTTCACAGTTGGAGCCTTATGGCAGGACAGGCTGAGAGGTTTATTGTTTGTTGGCACAATTGGAGACCTCAGATAGTGTTCTGCGTATTTCCACATTACCAGGACTCTGCCAAGGGCTCATAACGCACAATAAAATTTATTTTGTGATGGTAAAAGTTCGTTCTGTGTCTGAGCACCATGTATGTTCCTGCTTCTTCTCCTGTATGAAGACTGACAATTCTTCCATGGCTGTATCAGTTATAATGTATAGAAGAAAACGGTCCTACTATGGGGCTAAAGAAGAAATACAGGCAAAACACCCCCCCCCCCTTTTTTTTTTTCCCATTTTAGAGTAAAGGGGGAGGGTCATAACCCCTTTTTTTGCCATCTGTTTCCCATTGTGGAAATTTCCCTCTCACCCTCTTTGGCGCATAACCAAAACCGTAAGTGAGAATCCTGGGCTGTCACCAGAACTAGTGGAAGATTTCCCCTCTATTCCTGTTCTGGCGACAACCCTAAATTTGGGATTTTCTTTCATTCTCAGTGATAACAGTAAACAGTGCAAATAGGTGGGGGGGGGGGTGAGATTTCCCAATGGGGGGGGGACACAGAGAGCAAAAAAAGTTTTGCCTTTTTAGTTTTACTTATGTGACAGCTTCATGCTGCTCTCCTGTGCTTTGCCCAGAACACAGCGGGGCATTGTGAAGCTGCCCTTACCCTCGGTTCACACATATGCGTTTTTTTTTTTTTTGTTTTTTTTTAGTGTCTTTTGCAGAAACGCACTGCACTCTCGTTCACATCTGTGTTCTTCGGAAAGGGTCAGGGACTAGTTTTTTTTCCCCTGCAGCAGATTGTGTTTTGCGTGTAATAGACTTCAATGGACCCGCACCAAAAAAAGCAAGTGTTGCGGGTTTTTTTTTAATGTTTTGTGTTTTTTTTGGGGAGAGGGGGGGTAGGACAGTTCTGTTCATGGGGTGCGACTTTACACTCTGGCACCTAAGCTGTGTTTTTTTTTCTAACGTGTTTAGGCGCATTTGCCCATTTATTTAATTGGGCTGAATTTTAATTTTATTTTGGCAAATGAAAGAAATAAACACATATTTGTTTGTTGGCCCTCACCTGTCTCCATACCTTTGCAGGGTGGAAGCGACGTCATAACGTCACTTCCGCCCATAGCTCTTAAAGGGCCATTTTTTTATTTTTTTAAATGAAAAAAAATTTTTTTTTTTTTTTTTTAATTGCATTTTAGTGTAAATATGAGATATGATGTCTTTTTGACCCCAGATCTCATATTTAGGAGGTCCTGTCATGCTTTTTTTCTATTACAAAGGATGTTTACATTCCTTGTAATAGGAATAAAAGTGACACATTTTTTTTTCCTTAAAGAACAGTGTAAAAATAAAAGGTAAAATAAATAAGAAAAAAAATACAGTTTTAAACGCGTCCCGCTGAGTTTGTGTGCAGAAGAGAACGCATACGTGAGTAGCGCCCGCATATGAAAGCGGTGTTCAAACCACACATGTGAGGTATCGTCGCGATCGGTAGAGTGAGAGCAATAATTCTCGCCCTAGACCTCCTCTGTAACTCAAAACATGCAACCTGTAGAATTTTTTTAAACGTCGCCTATGGAGATATTTAAGGGTAAAAGTTTGTCGCAACTCCACGAGCGGGCGCAATTTTGAACTGTGACATGTTGGGTATCAATTTACTCAGCGTAACATTCTTTCACAATATGAAAACAAAATTGGGCAAACTTTATTGTTTAATTTTTTTTTATCCAAAAAAGTGTATTTTTTTCAAAAAAAAGTGTGCTTGTAAGACTGCTGCGCAAATACAGTGTGACAGAAAGTATTGCAACGACCGCCATTTTATTCTCTAGGGTGTTAGAACCCCAAAACATTATAACTTTTTTTCTAAGTAATTTCCTATCAAAAAAAAATAATTTTTTAACTTGGAGGCTTGGTCCTTAAGTGGTTAATGCCCAAAATCTCTTCTCCTGAGTACAATTCTTCTGTGTTAGGGAGAAGGAGCTTTGAGTGCCTCTAAACGCTGCTACTTCCTAAACCTCTGTGTGTGTATGGATGGATACACAGGCTTTTATTGAGGTGCGTTCAGGGGGCTTAGCCAAAAAACCCAGAATATGTCAGTTTAGGAGTCCCTTACTTGAGAACATTTCAAAATAAATGTAAATTTTGAGTGAATTTAGGATCTTCCTCCTGTAAACTACTTGCTTTTCAAAAGTGTGCACAGAGCTTGAGGTCAAGTTACAGGCAGTCTAGCACATTGTATCTTCAGCATTGTCCTTATCCCCCAAAGTTTCATCATTAGCAAGCCACGTACGTGGCTGAAGGGATTCTAGGGTTACCACGTACTGTTTTATCGCACTGAGACTTGTAATGTGCTGGAGGGATGCCTGGGGTGTGGCATTCCAGAATACCGTATTGAGATTTACCATGTGCTAGACCAGAGGTCTTCAAACTTTCTAAACAAAGGGCCATGTTTACTGTCCTTCAGAACTTAGGGGGGGGTCGGACTGTGGCTATTGGGAGTAGAAAAGGCCCCGATGTCAGTGGGGAAAAAAAATAATGCCCCACCGTTTGGTTTCAGTGGGTGAAATAATGCCCCATGGGTTGGATAAAAGCAAGCAAAGGGCCGCAGTCTGGAGACCAATGTACTAGAGGGATGCCTGGGGTGCGGCATACCATATTAAGACTAGAGATCGTCCGGCCGATATATCGGCCAATATTTGGTGTTTTTTACTTAATTGGCATCGGTCGATATATAGCTTCAGCACGACTTGCAAAAGACTTCTGTAATAGAAGTCAGTGCAAGTTGTCTGTGTGAAGCGACTTCCCCCTCCTCTGGGCAGCCTGCCAAATCTGATAAAAAGAACCTGAAGGATACAATGTTTAGAATTATGAATGAATTGAGCTCCCTGTGGAGAAGCTCTCAGTTTAACCATTTAAAGACTAAATCTTTTCTGACATTTGTTGCTTACAAGTAAAAATCCTGTATTTTCTGCTAGAAAATCACTTGGAACCCCCAAACATTATATATATATTTTTTTTTAGCAGAGACCCTAGGGAATAAAATAGTGGTTGTTGCAATATTTTATGTCACACGGTATTTGCGCAGCGGTCTTTCAAATGCAATTTTTTTTAAAAAAAATACACTAATAAATTTAAAAAAAAAAAACTAAGCAGTAAAGTTAGCCCATTTTTTTTTTCATCCAGAAGTTTTGATTACCTGTTTTTGTGTATTTAATATTTAAGAGAGGTGTTTTTTATATTTTTTTTTTTTTATCTAAATTCTACATACAAGTGAACTGATTGGAGGTTTGTTTTGTTTAATAAATGTTTAAATGTAAAAAAATTTCCGTTTCACTGAAGGTTGCTTTCACACTGGAGCGGGCATGCGTTGACGGTAAAACGCTGTTAGTTTTAGCGGCTCTTTACCATCATTTTAGCAGCGCTATTCGGCTGCTAGCGGGGCGCTTATAACCCAGCTAGCGGCTGAGGAAGGGGTTAAATGCGCCCCTAAGGCGCCGCTGCCGAAACGCTTTGCAGGCGCTTCGGCAGCGGTGCGCATTCATTTCAATGGGCAGGAGTGGTGGTATACACCGGTCCAAAGATGCTGCTTGCGGGACTTTTTTTTAACATCCTGCCAGCGCATCGCCTCAGTGTAAAAGCACTCGGGATATCACACAGACTGCAGGGGAGCCATTTGACAGGCACTTTACAGGCGCTATTTTTAGCCCAAAAGCGCCTGAAAAACGCCCCATTGTGAAAGGTGTCTAACTGTTAGATTTTATGAGATGAAGGTAAAAAAAAAAAGAAAAAAAAAAAAAAATCGGCCTAATGTATCGGCCCAAAAAAATCAGCACCACATATCGGCCACCGCGATTTGTAAATATCGGCATCGGCCAGAGAAAAACCCATATCGGTCGACCTCTAATTAAGACTTACCATGTGCTAGGGCAGGGGTCGCCAAACTTTCTAAACAAAGAGCCAAGATTACTGTCCTTCAAACTTTAGGCAAGCAAAGAGCTGAATCTGGGGTGCAGCATACCATAATACCATATTGAGACTTACCATGTGCTTGGGTTTCCAGGGGTGTGGCATACCATAATACCACATTGAGACTTACCATGTGCTTGGGTTTCCAGGGGTGTGGCATACCATAATACCATATTGAGACTTACCATGTGCTTGGGTTTCCAGGGGTGTGGCATACCATAATACCACATTGAGACTTACCATGTGCTTGGGTTTCCAGGGGTGTGGCATACCATAATACCATATTGAGACTTGCAGTACCATGTGTTGGGGCAGGGGTCGCCAAACTTTCTAAACAAAGGACCAAGTTTACTGTCCTTCAGACTTTAGGGGGGGGGGGGGGGCAGAATTTAGCCAGCAGAAGTAGAAAATGTCTTGACATCAGTGAGAGTAAACAATGCCCCATTATTGGTTTCAGTGGGAGGAACAGTACCCCATAGTTGGTGTTAGTGGGAGTAATAGTGTCCCATCATTAGTGTCAGTGGGAGGAATAGTGCTCTATAGTTGGTGTCAGTGGCAGGAATAGTGCCCCATAGTTGGTGTCAGTTGGAGGAATAGTGCCCCATTATTAGTTTCAGCGGGAGGAACAGTACCCCATAGTTGGTCTCAGTGGGAGGAACAGTGCCCCATCATTGGTATCAGTGGGAGAAATAGTGCCCCATACTTGCTGTCAGTGGAAGTAATAGTGCTCTATAGTTGGTGTCAGTGGGAGGAATAGTGCCCCATAGTTGGTATCAGTGGGAGTAATAGTTGGTGTCAGCGGGAGGAATAGTGCCCCATTGCTGGGATCAGTGGGAGGAATAGTGCCCCATTGCTGGGATCAGTGGGAGGAATAGTGCCCCATTCTTGGTGTCAGTGGGAGGAATAGTGCCCCATTGTTAGTGTCCCATGGGTTGGAAAAGGGTGAGCAAAGGGCTGTTTCAAGCCCCTGAGACATAGTTTAGGGAGTATTGCACTAGAAGGATGCTGGGGGGGGGTTTACATACCATATTAGCACATTGAGACTGGGCTAGAGGGGTGCCACACCCCATAGTACTCCACTGAGACTCCATGCACTAGAGGGGTGTCACGTATTATATTACCACACTGAGGCTTAATGTGCCGTGGATGACGAGGGTGCCACATACCGTATTACCACACATAGGCTTACTATGCACCAGAGGGATGCTGGGGGTGGCACCTATAGAATTACTACATTGACACATACCATGTGCTGGAGGAATGCCGGTTAGCCACGTACCGTATTACCACACCGAGGCTTTTCATGCAATAGCGGGATGCTGGGGTACATACCTGATCACCACACTGAGACTGATCATGTTTTGGAGGGATGCTGGGGGTGTTATGTACTGTATTACCAGACTAATACCATGTGCTAAAGGGATGCTGGGGGGGGGGCCAGTGCCGGGACAAGGTCATCCAGTGTCCAGGGCAAAGATGCCAAACTGCGCCCCTCTCCCCAGTTTATGGATGTGCAAGCTAAGAGGATCCTGTGCCCAGCAGTCTCTCGCTTATCAAAATCGCTGTCACTACTCTCAACCTTGTAACAGAAGGAAGGCGCCCCCATCCCTACAGTAAACCATTGCGCCCAGGGCAGCCATTCCTTCCGCCCACTCATTGTCCCGACCCTGCCAGGGGGCATCACATATATTCCCATAAAGAGACTTGCCATGCTCTAGAGCAGGGGTGTCAAACTCAATGTCATTATGGGCTGCATCAGCATGGTTGCCCTCAAGTGGCCCATTGTATCTGTAAGGCTAGATGTCAAGAGCCCATCCCCCACCATCAAAAGTACCCCACCCTCCCTTACATCACAGTGCACCGGGGACATGCGGTGAGGTGAGTGATTGGTGAGGCACTGGCTGGTATTAGAGCCAGATACACACAGGTTACCTACGCCGCGATCCTTAGAGCGAGAGCAATAATTCTAGCACTAGACCTCTTCTGTAACTCTAAACCTGTAACCTGTAAATAATTTTAAAGCGCCACCTATGGAGATTTTTAAGTACTGAAGTTTGGCGCCATTCCACGAGTGTGCGTGGTTTTAAAGTGTGACGTGTTAGGTATCTATTCGGCGTAACATCATCTTTCCTGACGCTACCATGGCAGCATACTAGTGATAGAGCCCCGCCTCTTGACCACTTCCTTTAGGACCAGTGAATAACATAAATTAACCGCTTGCCGACCAGCGCACGCCGATGTACGTCAGCACAATGGCACGGCTGTGCAAATGGACGTACCTGTACGCCCCCTTTAACACGCGGCATAGTGGGCACGCGCATGCCCACCGCTTACTCCGTGCGTGTGCCCGCGGGTCCCGCGGACCTGATGTCCTCCGGTGTCCCGCGATCGTGACTCGGAGCAGCAGAACGGGGAGATGCCTATGTAAACAAGGCATTTTCCTGTTCTGCCTAGCAACATGACCGAGATCTACTGCTCCCTGTCATTGGGATCAGTGATCGCTATCATGTTGTAGCAAGCCCACCCCCCACAGTTAGAATCACTCCCTAGGACACACTTAACCCCTTGATTGCCCCCTAGTGTTTAACCCCTTCACTGGGGTATAAGAAGATTGCCAAGACCCTGACACTCTGAGCCAACCTTCCTCAGATCGTAGGAGCCAGGATGGTGCACTTTGCGGGCATTTGGGCAGAAACGATTTCTGAGTAATAACAACAGACAATCCTCTTCACTCCCCACAGCAATCACAAACTTCAGAGAAGTCTCACTCAGTGTTCACATCCCCAGGCAGAGGAGACAGACGCTCTGGTCTCTCCTAGAACTTTAATCTTCCCTATATATCTCCCCCCCCCCACATCTCTCATAATGGGATTCCCCTGGAGGCTATCAAGAGAGAGCAGAGTAGCCATGGCCATTCCTCCATGTTGGCCCGCGAGGGCCTTGGTTTTCCCTGAACACCCACTTCAGGATGCGGAGGCTGATTCCCCTCCGCACATGTGCAGGCTGGAGCTGCAGGCATGGTGACCGAGGGGAGAGGCTGTAGAATCTCGGTTGCTCCAGCGTGATCTCTACTTTTGTTGAATGCTAGAGGACACTATGGTGACGGCCTCTGGGCCGAAGTCTGAAAACCTCCAGTGGTGACTGCGCTAGGCTTCCTCTAGGCTGGATTGGACATGGACCTTAACCTATACTCATTGAGGTTGCAAGGGTCGGCAGTCATGAGGATTCATCCACCAAGAGGAAGAGTCTTTCCCAAGTAAGATTGGTCGTTGTAAGAGGATTTAATTTCCGTTCAACCGGTTGCTTCAACAGGGCAGTGTTTGGCTTGGGACATTACCTACAGAGCACTATCTATCACAATATCCTTAACCAGAGGCATGTCCGAGATTCAGACTCTTGGAGCTTCTGACTCTTGGAGCTTCAGAAAAACATAGTGCTTTCTTCCCAGAAAGTGTAGAGCTGTGTCTTGCAGGTCACTTCGTACCAAGGGGAGCGAGGGCCCTACATTTAACAGATGTCTGAGCATTGCCTAACTTTCCAGAAGATTACACGCGGATATGTTCGGAACCTTGAGGTAGTAACTGTCCACATTTGTTCCTTTTAGATCATCTATATAGTCTTTCGTAGTTCCAGCTGGGCATCACCAGGGAAAAGAGGCTACTGCCTTGATTCTGGCAGGCTTGGCTGTGCATGAGGAGCGAGGGGCTGCGAGCCTCCATCAACGGGGACTGCGCACTGTATCAGAGTGGTTGCAGCCTCATGGGCAGCCCATTCAAGAGCATCTGTGGAATCTGTTCAGAGGTATCCCGATCGTCACAGCATACCTGTTTAAGCATTACAGTGTAGACACTGGTGCCTTGTCAATAGGGGACTTTGGAGGAAGGACTATTCGGTCTTCTATCCTATCCTAATTCAAGATTGATTTGGCAAGTAGAACCCACCCTGTCATCTAGTTATTTATCACTAGTATGCTGCCATGGTGGTGTCAGGGAAAACGGAAAAATTGTATAAAATACTTACCTTAATTTTCCTTTCCTGACGCCAAACCTTGGCAGCATACGGACCCACCCTTGTACGTTTCGGTATGTAGATAATTACAAAGAATGGGGTGGGGCCTAATTTAATTTACGTTATTCACTGGTCCTGAGGGAGTGGTCAAGAGGCGGAGCTCTATCACTAGTATGCTGCCATGGTTTGGAGTCAGGAAAGGAAAATTACGGTAAATATTTGATACAATTTTCCGTTTTCACATTATACAAAAAAAAAAAATCGGGCTAACTTTTTAGTGTTTTTTTTTTTATTCATGAAAGTTTTTACCAAAAAAAAACCCCGTGTTTAAAAAAATTTCTGCGCAAATACCGTGTGACATAAAAAGTTGCAACGACCACCATTTTATTCCATAGCGTGTCTGCTAAAACAATATATATAATGTTTGGGGGTTCTGGGTAATTTTCTAGCAAAAAAAAATAAATTATGATGATTACATGTAGGAGAGAAGTGTCAGAATTGGCCTGGGTGGCGAGGGGTTAATTACCATAAGTAATATACAAATAATTATTATATATTGTTTTTAAGGTAATTTACTATATTTTCAAAATCTGTACTGGTGGCTTAACGTACAAATTACTGAAGTTTGAAGTTATAACTTCCAACCAGTAATTTTCACAGTAAATAGATAAATAATACATTATTATCTTATAACATATAGCATAATAATATATGATTTAGCTTGTACCTTTTTTACAGCAGCAGATTCTCAATCTCCCTCTTAACTGTGTGAGAAAAACATGGGATTGTGGGTGAATCTTATACACATAAACACATTGTAGTTAAGAGGGCTGGGCTGAAAGGGACCATTTGTCTTTTAGACCCATTCCCCCTTCTATGACACAGCAGTGAGAGGCGTGCCTCCACTGCAGCATTTTTATTGGAAAGCTTGTTTCAATGGTGCTTTACCATTGGTCCAAGTCTCCAAGCTGCCCATTGAGCTCAGTGCCTCTGACAAGAAGTGAGGAGAGGCAATGTGAGCTCATCTCTCAGTCTGCTGCAAACAGAGTGTGCCAGCTTGTATTTAAACTGGCCTCTCTGTATGTAGCTTCTGACAGGCTGCGCAAGGAGGCCCGTATCTACGGAACCATAGATGATAGGAGCCCCAAATTTTTGCCAGTGGTGGGGTAGACTTGGGCTACATACCCCCCAGATGTGGGGTCTCTGTGACCCCAGGTCGCTAAGCTATGACCCTCTAAGCTCTTTTTTTTTTTTTCTTATAATGTTCATGGCTCTGCCTCACCTGCCTCCCCTAACTGCATGCTCCTGCACTGCATCCCCCTTACCTTGTGCTGCTGCCAGTACGAAGCTGGGAAGTAGACAGTGCTAGGTCTGGAGGAGGACTGGGGAAGGTCTGGAGTCAACTGCAGAGTCTGCTGAATGCTGAGACCAGGGAAGGTGGCGACAGGGGGTGCTGTGGCTGCATAGAGAGGCACAGGATCTGTAGCAGGGATTCTGTCCTCCTGTATGGGGAGGGGGGGAGGGCAAAGACTAGCCTCTCCATGGCTGCACAGAAAAGCGCAGGATCTGGTGGAGGAGTTCTGTCGTCCTCTCTGCTACCGACTGCTGTGACAAGGTGGAGGCAGATACAAGAGGATTTCTGCAGGAGAGGTGCAAGAACCACATGAAATGGCTTGGATGGCCAGCTTCGGCTTGCAGGCCTTGTTTGACATGTGCTCTAGAGGAATGCCAGGGGTGCCACTTACCATATTACCACCCTTACCAAGTGCTTAGAGTGAGCCAACTCCCTCAAACATAGCCTGTTGAAGTCTTTCAGTTGGTGGTAAGTGGCTTTTCAGTATATACAGAACAGAAGCAGAAGAAGTCTTTTATGTAATACTAATTTTGGTTGTGGGTCTGACACTCACTGTAATGGTGGGGGTCAGGAAGAGGCCAAATACTTTTTCCCAGCACTGTGCATCTTGGTGGAAGGATCTTTTGAATGCAGTAAATTAAAAGGTAGATATTGTTTTATCTTTAGAAATAGACCCCACTTCTGGCAACATGACCAACAGCACAGCTCATGCAGGGGCAGAGCAGAGAAAGTGGGCATTGTATCATCATAGGTAGACATTGGTGCTGATTACAGGAGGTGCCTGGAGGTCCCCGGAGGCTGATGAGATATTTCTGCCTTCATCCATATAAAGTCCTCCCCTGAATACGGAGGGGTTATCGGAGCTGGAGGCAGGTTCTATCCCTTTGATGTCGGATTCTGTGTGAATTCCAGATTTAATGATGGCGGTCAGTAATTGTCTCTGTGGTAGCGGCAGTGCGCTGAGAACCCCCTCATTACTCCCAGTCAGATCTCATTAGCCGTCCAGACTCTTCTCTCAGATGCTGTTTGAGGACGATCTTCAGTCGGCGAACTTCCCCAATTCCAAGCCAATTACTAGTTTAAACACCATAGCATTAATAATTGAAGGGGCTTAACACCTTCGCTGCCAGGGGCTGCCGAGCTCCACGCTAACATGATGCTTCTTCGTAGATTCGTGGAGTCATCTAAAAAAATGGTCATACAGGTAAAATAAGAGGAGACCCACCACCGGTACTACAGAATGGCTGTAGTCACCCCAAGGCCAGAAATCTTGCACTTTGCTTCCCTGTACCCGGCTCATGGGCTGTATGAGAGGTCCCTAAGGAGCGGGGTCTATTGTGCCTGGGGGGGCGTTCAGGGTTTGAGGTCCTTCAAGGCTGTATGAGAGGTCCCTAAGGAGTGGGGTCCATTATGCCCCCATGTATGAGAGGGGGTTCATGGTTCGAGGTCCTTCAGGGCTGTATGAGAGATCCCTAAGGAGCAGGGTCAATTGTGCCCTTGGGGGTTCAGGGTTTGAGGTCATTTAGGGCTGTATGAGAGGTCCCTAAGGAGCCAAATCCATTGTGTCCCGCTGGATTCAGGGTAAGAGATCCTTCAGGGCTGTATGAGAGTTCCTTAAGGAGTGGGGCCCATTATGCCCCAGGGGTGGGGGGGTTCAGGCTTTGAGGCCCTTCAGGGCTGTATGGCAGTCTGAGAGGTCCCTAAAGAGTGGGGTCTATTGAGCCCCAGGGGGTTCCAGGTCCTTAAGGACTATATGAGAGGGGGTTCTTGGTTCCAGGTCCTTCAGGGCTGTATGAGAGATCCCTAAGGAGCAGGATCAATTGTGCCCTGGAGGTTCGGGGTTTGAGGTCCTTCAGGGCTGTATGAGAGGTCCCTAAGGAGCCAAATCCATTGTTTCCCGCTGGGTTCAGGGTAAGAGATCCTTCAGGGCTGTATGAGAGGTCCCTAAGGAGCGGGGTCCATTGTGCCCCGGGGGGTTCAGGGTGAGAGGTCCTTCAGGGCTGTTTGAGAGGTTCCTAATATATCGGAGTCCATTGTGCCCCAGGGGGTTCAAGGTTCAAGACTCTTCAGGGCTGTGCTTCTCATACAGTCTACCGAGGTAGCTGGGAACAACTGATAAGAGTGCAGCACAGGAAGTTATCAATGCACAGTTCTGGCAGGATCAACAGGAGTTTTTTGCACTTGTCTGACAGCCAAATGGGCATTTTTTTATGTAAATACTGCAACTGCAAGCCAAATGTTTGACTTGTGGTTGCAACCTGGCCCTATTTGAATGGGTTGCATTTGGCATCAATCGTGCCCACCAAATGCAACAGGGGGTATCATTTTTTGCCATGCCCGCAAAGCATGTGTACAGCCCTGAGCAGCTGCATGTTACCTTATAGGGAGGAGAGCAATAAAACCGCAGCTCAACCGCCTGGTTTTTACCGCACTCCCAGCCCCTGTGTAAATGAGGTCCGAAAATAATTACAAGGAATGAATTGAGATCTGGACTATCGAGTGACAACTTCTCCCAGTTGGGCTTCTGCATTGTCGCCCTGTCACATGCATCCCTTGAGAAGGGCTACAAGCAACTGCCCTGGCACACATTGCACAGGCATGGTCCACTGTTATGCTGAGGCTGGAGTGAATGCATGCAGAGAAGAGGAACAGGAAATTAGCACCAGCAGGATGGGGAAAAGGAAGAAAAAAGTTTAAAAAAAAGTCTTCTCCTGGACTGAAATGACTTACTCTGATTTCACTGCACACTGTGAGCTTCTCACAATGTGCATTAGAAGCCTCAGCAGGTCATATGAAGCCCACCTGCATGTTATATAACATACCAAAGATGATGGCTTTTCCCAGGAGGTGGAATATTTTGTAATCCCCCCTTGTAGTTCTCATTCTCCAGGAAGGTGTGCCGATGTGTCAGACGAGTCTTCGCTGTTTATATAAAATCTGTTTATTTCTCTCCTGCCAGCTCGGCTCCTCTTCCAGTAACACCTTATTTAGATGATATTTTATGGTGGCGGCTGCAGCGAAAGGCGGCCATCCTTCACAGCGCTGTCATAACAAGAGACTCACCTGACACCAAACGTTGAGCCTGGCCACCATACACATCGATCGCTGTTCATTCTTCAGCAGTTTGAGATCCGGGTCCTATTGTACGGGAAGGAAAACAAATGTAACGTGTATTTGAGCCAGTAATTTCATAGACCTAGTCATGTATAATAAAAAATTCTGTGCAGATCCCAGTTTAGATTGGCATTGGGAGCGCATTGCCTTAATGCAACGCATGTCAGGGCTGTAAGAGAGGTCCCTAAGGAATGGGGTCAGTTGTGCCTTTGGGAGTTCAGGGTTTGAGGCCCTTCAGGGCTGTATGAGAGTCTGAGAGGTCCGAAGGATCGTGGTCTATTGTGCCACAGGGGGTTCAAGGTTGAGGCCCTTCAGGGCTGTATAAGAGTCTGAGAGGTCCGAAGGATCGTGGTCTATTGTGCCACAGGGGGTTCAAAGTTTGAGGTCCTTCAGGGCTGTATGAGAGTCTGAGAGGTCCGAAGGATCGTGGTCTATTGTGCCACAGGGGGTTCAAGGTTTGAGGTCCTTCAGGGCTGTATGAGAGTCTAAGAGGTCCCGAAGGATCGTGGTCTATTGTGCCACAGGAAGTTCAGGGTTTGAGGTGCTTCAGGGCTGTATGAGAGTATGAAGGTCTCTAAGTAGCTAGTTCCATTGTGCCTAGGGGGGTTCAGGGTTTGAGGTCCTTCAGGGCTGTTTTAGAGTATGAAAGATCCCAAAGGAGCAGGGTACATTGTGTCCTCGGGGTTCATTAAGATCTTTCAGGGAATGTATAAGAACATGAAAGGTCCCTAAGGAGCAGGGTCCATTGTGTCCCAGGGGGTTCGGGGTTGAGGTTCTTTAGGGCTGTATTAGAGGTCCCTAGGGATCGTGGTCTGTTGTGCCACAGAGGGTTCAGGGTTTGAGGACCTTGTGGGCTGTATGAGAGTATGAAAGGTCCCTAAGGAGTGGTGCTCATTGTTTCCCAGGGGGTTCAGGGTTTGAGATCCTTCTGGGCTGTATGAGAGTATGAAGTTCTCTAAGAATTGAGGCCCATTGTGCCTCGGGGGGGTGTCAGGGCTCGAGATCTTTTAGGGCTGTATAAAAATACGAAAGGTCCCTAAGGCGCGGGGTCCATTGTGTACCAGGGGGTTCAGGGTTTGAGGTCCTTTAGGCCTGTATGAAAGGTCACTAAGGAGCAGAAACCCCAAAAGATTTGCATGCTTATGCCCTAAGCATAAATTCCCTCTCCTCCCAGTACAGATCTGTCCCCCTGCTTAAAAAAATACCAGCACAGATCTCTGCGCCCCCCCCCACCCCTTTCCAAGCTCCAGTCCTCTCTCTCACCAACCCCCCCCCCCAAAAAAAATTTCCCCTCTGAGCAAAAATCCCCCCCCACTCCAAATCCACCCTCCCAGCACAAGTCCCCCCCCTTAGCAGAAATACTCCCCCCAAAAAAACTCTCCCACAAATACCCCCCAATCATCCCTACTATCCCAAATCCCCCCCCCCAAAAAAAATCCCACCCAGCACAAATTTCCTCCCCCTCTACCGTGTCATCCCTTGTAGCACAAACCCCTCTTCTAGCACAAGTTCTCTTCCCTCGTCCCCCTTTCCAACACAAATCACCCCAAATCACCATTCCTAGCACACACCCCTAACTTCCCCTCCTAGAACAGTTCGTATCCCCTGCCACCCTCCAAATTCCCCTTCCCAACACAAATTCCCCTCCCCCCTCCTCCAGTCTCCTCACGTTCCCCCGCCCCCCTTCCAAATCACACGATACCACAGTGCCCAGGGCAGCCGTTCCTTCTGCCCACCCCTTGTCCCATGCCTACACGAGGGTCTCTATCAGAGTCGCCCTTACATCAAAGGGCCGGCTAAAATCTTGCAGTAGCCCGGATCTGGTCTAGTGCACAGATAGCAGAGGCCACATATAAGCAGCTGTAACAGGGACCGATTATCAGTGCCGATAGTGGGGTACTCTGCGACCTTTAGATGGTACTCTGTTTTATCACATTTTTATTAAACATTGTATAATCTCAGTACATGTAGTAACTTTAATGGTACAGATGTACACATCCTGATATATGGTAGAAAACAAAAGACATATAAGTACTGTAAGTGATCACATGGTATGTAACCCCCATTGCTCGGTGAGTGATGAGGGATCTATTCTGAGGGGGTTTTACAGTGGGGGGGGAAATAATGATTTGATCTCCTGCAGATTTTGTACGTTTGCCCACTTACAAAGAAGGTGAAGGGTCTATAATTTTTATCATAGGTGTATTTTAAATTATAGAGGCAGAATATCAACCAAAAAATCCAGAAAAAAAACATGATACAAATGTTATAAATGGAGTTGCAGTTCAGTGAGTAAAATAAGTATTTGATCCCCAAGCAAAACATGACTTAGTACTTGGTGGAGAAACCCTTGTTGGCAATCACAGAGGTCAGACGTTTCTTGTAGTTGGTGACCAGGTTTGCACACATCTCAGGAGGGATTTTGGTTTGCTCTACTTTACAGATCTTCTCTAAATCCTGAAGGTTTCTTGGCTGTCTCTTGGCAACTTGAAGTTTCAGCTCCCTCCATAAATTTTCTATATGATTAAGGTCTGGAGACTGATTAGGCCACTCCATGACCTTAATGTGCTTCTTCTTGAGCCACTCCTTTGTTGCCTTGGGGGTATGTTTTGGATCATTGTCATGCTGGAAGATCCATCCACGACCCATCTTCAGTGTTCTGGCTGAGGGAAGAAGGTTCTCATCCAAGATTTTACAACACATGGCCCCGTCCATTGGCCCCTCAATGCGGCAAAGTTGGCCTGTACCTTTAGCAGAGAAACAGCCCCAAAGCATCAGGTTTTCACCTCCGTGCTTGACTGTAGGGATGGTGTTCTTAGGGTCATAGTCAGCATTTTTCTTCCTCCAAACACGGCGAGTCGAGTTAATGCCAAAGAGCTCAATTTTGGTCTCCATCTGACCACAGCACTTTCTCCCAATACTTCTCTGAATCATTTAGATGTCTCATCTGGATTTTTGGTTGATATTCTGTCTCTATCATTTAAAATACACCTATGATAAAAATGATAGACCCTTCATTTCTTTGTAAGTGGGCAAACTTACACAATCTGCATACTTACTTTCCCACGTATGTATTGTAGATGTCTTTAGGACAGTAGCGGCCCGTGCGTTAAGGACGCACAAGCACCGCCCCCTCTCTTTCCCTGCCACCCTCTCTATCACCAATAGATAGATTCATGCATTGCATGAATCTATCTATGGCCGCCGCTGCCACCCCCTATTCAGGCACCCGGTCCTGAATTTTCGGGCACAGGGCACCTGAATTACAGTGGCGGGGGTGTTTTTGAAGCACCTGATTGGAGCCATAGGATCTAATAGGTGTCAAAAAGGGTCACCTGCGAGCGACTTGCTGGGCGCTCGCAGGTCACGCTGCTGTGTGTTAGAAAAGTGAATGAATATTCGCTTTCCTAACACTAAAACGCCTCTCCGCCAATCAGGTGCTGGGGCCTGTTACCTGTCACCTGATTGGCTGAAACGACAGGCGCTGCTATTGGACGCCTATCGAGAGGGGAGGATGGGACGAAGGATCCGGCTCGTCGCTGTCACCCGCTGCCCCACCAAGACAGGGTAAGTGCTGGGCAGACGGCGAGCGGGTGGGGGGGTCACACTGGGGGCATTCAAGGGCACACTGGCAGCGTGTGATGGGCACAGTGGCAGCGTTTGATGGGCACAGTAGCAGCGTTTGATGGGCACAGTGGCAGCATGTGATGGGCACAGTGGCAGCGTGTGATGGGCACAGTGGCAGTGTTTGATGGGCACAGTGGCAGCATGTGATGGGCACAGTGGCAGCGTGTGATGGGCACAGTGGCAGCGTGTGATGGGCACAGTGGCAGTGTTTGATGGGCACAGTGGCAGCATGTGATGGGCACAGTGGCAGCGTTTGATGGCACAGTGGCAGCGTGTAGCACAGTGGCTGCAATTGATGGCACAGTGGCTGCAATTGATGGCACAGTGGCTGCAATTGATGGCACAGTGGCAGCATATGAGGGCACAGTGGCAGCGTTTAATGGGCACATTGGCAGCGTTTGGCAGAGTGGCTGCAATTGAGGGCACAGTGGCTGCGTTTGATGGCACAGTGGCTGCAATTGATGATTTTTTTCAAAAATTCTTGCGCCCTCCCGCCTCCAAAAAATAATTTTGAGCACCAGCCGCCACTGCTTCAGGACCTTGATGAAGTGTCTGTGCAGGTGGAGTTCTAAATTCAAGAAATTACAGAATCCCTCAGAAGGTGTGCCCCCCCCCCCCCCCCCGATTCAGATAAGGAATAAGGGGGGCAGTGTGAGTTTTGGGAAAGGAGTATGTTATTGTGTTTTATATTACACCCTAAATATGGATAAGACATGAAACATGGTCCAACAGGTGGACTTACCCTTTAAAATTAAAAATTGCATGCTGCAGTTCTCAAAGTATCCACTAGATGTCGCCCACATCTCATGTTTTTTTAAAGCCATTTTTAAATCATTCACTTCCTAATTTAGAGAAATCAGATTTAAATAGTCTTCTTGTCAGCAAGTAGAAGGTTTAATCTACAGCTGGGATTGCCAGAGGAGATTGTTCCAATAGGTTTGTTCTGGGCTATTTCCAGCCTCAGCGCTGAATTCCTTGATGGACAGATACTCCAAAAATCTGTGAAGTGGTAATTTAGTCCAGCTGATCCCCCCTGCAGACGCTTGTCACCCTGGAAGAGTGAAGAAAAACCCTACAGACTAATATCTACTGGACAGGACACTCCCCAGGATCGCCATCCCATATAATAATCTTCTCTATAAATTGCTGCTTATCTTATTACATTTATCTGGGGGAAAAAAATGTTATTGGAAACATGACAGATCAATTTATCTTATTAGAAACAAAGTCTGAGAGCTTTTACAGTGTACATAAAATGTAATGTGTTGTATTTTAGACGTGTGCGATTCGTTTCGTTACTAATCGAAATTCGAACGACGTTTTAGTTTCTTTTGGAGATTCAGATGTATCCAAATCTCCCAATCACAATAGTAACAAATTCCAATCAATCTGAAATAAATTATAACAAAAATTATTTTGCATTCATATTTTTCATTATTAGAAAAAATACTCTACATATGAAATGGAAACAATGTTGCAATAAATACAGGAAGGTATAAAAGTGAAATTCTACTTGTTGTTTTTGGGTTGGATGGAGGTGGATCCATCAGAATCTCCAAATCATAACATAACGAATGAATCTGAAATTCATCTATTCATTACTTTTGGATGGGCGTGACTCAAGTCAGTATCATCCAATCAGCTCATTCCATTTCTCTTTGTGGGTTGGTCTAGCAAGGATGACTCCAAGTGCATGAGTATTCTCCTGAAATAACGGATTAAATCGAATATAGACAATCGAAATGACTTCCGAAAATACAGATAATTAAAAAAAACAAAACAATATACGAAAAGAATTCAGAAAAAAAAATTTCTAACATAATGAACAAATCCAAAAAAAGAAATTATTTGCTTAATGACCAAAGCCTAAACAAAACATATTTTTCTGTTGTGCACATCTCTATTGTATATTATTCACCAGTCCTTAGATGTGGTGACTGCATTCATTTTTATTTTCTCAGGATATATTTTCCTTTATTCTCACCTGGTAATCCTACAAGTAACACATTTCCTGGTCTAGAGTGACAACTCTCACTCCCTGTAATTTTGGAGGTTGTCAGGCTGCTCTGCTGATTTGGACAACAACATATCTTCCTCTTTTCCTTCTTAGACCCCCCCATGTTCCTCTCTCTCATTCTTCTCTCTTTTTCTTCTCTCTGTCTTTTCTCCCTCTTTCTCTCTCACTTATCTTGCTGTTGATCTCTCACTTCCCTCTCTATTTATCTGTTCCTCTTTCTCTGTCCTCCCCCCATCCACTTCCTCCCTCTCCTCCCTCTCCCTTTTCTTTCTTTCTTCCTCTCCCTGCCTCTCTATCCCCCTCACTTTTGCCTCGTTTCCACTGAGCGGATCGGTTCGGTTTGGTTCGGTACGGTATGCTATTTTGGGTGTTTCCATTATGAAAGCGGCCCATACAACCGAACTGTTCCATTCAGGATCCTGCTTCAGATGTGGGGCCATAGAAAATGGAACGGTTCGGTTAGGGCGGAGCTACGATACATTACACTGATTGGTGGATGTGTGGACGCCATGATGGCAATTTTTCTAAACCCACGTATGGCCCCTGTCGGTCCGACTTGCAGTGGAAACGCTCGCCTGAATAGGCCGGACCATTCTAGCCTTCCAAACCGATCCGACCCGAACCGATCCGCTCGGTGGAAACGAGGCATTTGTTTCTTTCCCTCTCCCCCCCTCTCTCTCTCTCTCTCTCTCTCTCTCTCTCTCTCTCTCTCTCTCCCCATTCTCCCTCATTCTCACTTCTTCTCTCTCTCGACCCCCCCATCCTTTCCTCCCCATCTCTTCTCTCTCACCCCCTCCCTCCCTCTCTCTCCCTCCCCCCCCCCTCTCTCTCCCCCCTCCCCCTCTCTCTCTCTCTCTCCCTCCCTCATTCTTTCTTTTTCTCCCTCATCCTCTCTCTTTATCTCTCCCTCTTTCTTTCTATCTTCACTCTCTCCTTCTTTCTCTCTCTCTCTTCTCCCTCGCTCTCACTTCTTCTCTCTCTCCACCCCCCATCCACTTCCTCCCCATTCTTCTCTCTTCTCTCTCACCCCCTTCCCCCCTCTCTCTCTCTCTTTCTCCCCCTCTCTCTTTTCTCTTTCTCTCTCTCTTCTCACTTTATCTCTCCCTCTTTCTTTCCATCCTCTACTCTCTCCATAGGTGTGCGCAGCCTATTGCATTAGGGTGTGCACCCCAAATTTATTAAAAACATGGACAGTGTTAGTAGAGCAGAGGTTGGTGTCAGTAGGGCAATGGACAGTGTCAGTAGTTTTTTATTTTTATTATATTTTTTACAATTTTTTTGAGGAGCCCCGTTCAGGGGCATTGGTGCAACAGCAGCAGGGGGAATCGGCGCATCTCAAGGTGATTAGGGTGTGCCCAGGCACACCCAGCACACCCCCTGCGCACGCCTATGACTCTCCTTTTGCTCTCTTCTCGCCCGCTCTCACTTCTTCTCTCACTCTCTCTCTCTCCCTTACCCCCTCCCTCTCTCTCTCTCTCTCTCTCTCTCTCTCTCTCCTCT
>JBBGZY010003534.1:2500-19189 GCA_037952925.1 Lithobates clamitans
CGCATGGATCAGTTTTCCATGGCGTTACAAACGCTCCTGAGTCGCAAGTCTCACTTGGAATTTCCCACTGTGGCCTCCCCAGTACAACCTATATTGCAGGCCATCCCTGCTGCTGCTTCAGTCTCTGTGCAGGCACCCGCCTCGAGTATTACCTCTAAGAGGTATGTCTGGTTCCGCTCCGCTTCCCCAGCGATTTGGGGGTGATCCAGTCTGATGCAGAGGGTTTCTCAACCAGGTTGAGATATACTTTGAGATGCTGCCCCAGGCGTTTCCCACGGACAGAAGCAAAGTAGGTTTCGTGATATCTTTGCTTTCTGAGAGAGCCTTGACCTGGGAAAACCCTCTATGGGAGACGCAAAAACCTGTTGTCTTGAGTTACCCTGAGTTTGTGGCTTCATTTTAAAAGGGTACTTGACGTTCCCGCATGCTCCGCTTCTGTTGCCAAGTGCCACATGTCCATAGAACAGAGTACGAGAACTCTACAGCATTGAATTCAGTACTCTGGCAGCAGAGGTTCCGTGGAACAATGAGACCCTCGTGGCTGCTTTTTTTTCATTGTCTCTCGGATACCATCAAGGATGAGATAGCAGCCCGAGATATACTCACTGAGCTGGAGAGGTTGATCATGTTTGCCATCCTCATTGACTCCAGACTCAGAGAGAGACTCTTTTACGGAGCGCTTGTGGAAGCCTCCTGTACATTTGTCTGAGCTTTGCTGTCCCACCCATGCCTCCCTCACCTCCCATGCCTCCCGGTACCAAGTCTGCCAGTGAAGATGAACACGTGTCTCTGCGGATGAGAGAAACTTTAGGAGGAGGAGGGAGAGATTGTGCCTTTATTGTGGCTAGGCAGGTCACTTTTTGAAGTCTTGTCCTACCCGTCTAGGGAACGCCTGAACCTTGAGGTCCTGTCACAGACAGACCTTAGGTGGTGTTGTTTCATCCCCAGTTATCCAGAAGGATCAGCCCCTGGTTTCGGTCACCCTTTTTTGGGCTGGGTCACCTGTCGAAGATACAGCCTCTAATCGACTCTGGGGCTGCAGGCCTGTTCATTGATGCTGCCTTTGTATCTAAGCACTTGATTCCGCTGTAGCTGCGTGACACTCCACTTGCCATTGAGGCTCTTGACGGGAGACCTCTACAGTCTGCCCATGTGACTTATGAGACTGTTCCGCTGTCCATGGCCGTAGGGGCTCTTCACCATGAGATAATCCAATTCCAAGTTATTTCCTCACCTAAGTTTTTCCGGTGGTTATTGGTTATCCTTGGTTAGAGACAAAACCCCTCTTTTGATTGGCTCCATGCTGAGGTTCTCTCCTGGTCGCCATAATGCAGTAAGACATGCTTCCAGAAGGTAGCCAAGGTCCTGTGCACCTCTTCACTCTCCTCCCTGCAGGAGCAGTACCGCAATTTTAGCAATGTCTTTGACAAAGGTCAAGCCAGTAGTTTGCCTCCACAAGGGTCATATGATTGCGCAATTGACCTTCAACCTGGTGCCATACCCCCTTTCTCGTGGCCGGGTTTACCCTTTGTCGGTCTTAAAGGATAAGGCCATGGAGGAGTATGTTGCAGACGCAATTTCTCGAGGTTTCATCTGCAAATCCTCGTCTCCTGCTGGCACTGGTTTCTTCTCTGTAAAGAAGAGGAGTGGTGAACTGAGAACTTGTATTGATTATAGGGGTATCAATCGTTTCACGATTAAGAATGCCTATCCGATTCCGATGATTATGGAGTTATTTGATCGCCTCAAGGAAGCAACGGTTTTCACAAAGCTTGATTTGAGAGGGGCATATGATCTCGTGAGGATTAACGAGGGCAATGAGTAGAAAACTGCAATTAATACCAGAACAGACCATTTTGAGTAGCTCGTAATGCCTTTTGGCCTTTGTAATGCCCTGGCAGTTTTCCAGGAATTTATTAACGATGTCCTCCGAGATTTGTTGCAGTTATGTGTGGTGGTTTATCGACAATATCCTCATATTTTCCAAGTCCCTGGAGAGCCACCACACAGATGTATGTCGTGTGCTTCAGAGACTAAGAGAGAACAATTCTAAATTGGAAAAGTGCGAATTCCATTGTGAACAGGTTAAATTCCTGGGCTATGTCATTTCCACTGCTGGTTTTTCGATGGACCCAAAGAAACTTTCAGCAGTCCTACAGTGGCCTCGACCCGTGGGGTTACGTCCTCTGCAGCGTTTTCATGGCTTTGCCAACTATTATCGGAAGTTTATTCGTAACTTCTTGTCTCTGGTCAAGCCCCTGACTGATATGACCAGGAAAGACGGCAACCCACAGAGTTGGTCTCCGGAGTCCACTAAGGAGTTTAAGAGTCTCAAGGCTTCCTTTCTTTCTGCTCCTGTGTTGGCACATCCTGATCCTACATTTCATTTTATTCTAGAAGCTGATGCTTCTGAGACTGGAGTTGGCACACTTCTGTCTCAACGTCCTACCTCTGAGAGTACTACTATGCATCCGTCTGGCTACTTTTCCAAGAAATTGTCACCGGCAGAGTGCAATTACGAGATTGGTGACAGAGGGCTGTTGGCGATCATTTTAGCCCTGAAAGAATGGAGACATCTCCTCGAAGGTACCACTGTGCCGGTTCTCATTCTTACTGACCATAAAAATCTCACATTCTTTTCTGAGGCTAAAAGCTTCTCTCCCAGAAGGGTGCGATGGGCTCTTTTTTCTTGTCGAGTTTTAATTACATTCTCTCATTCTTACCCGGTACTAAGAATGTAAGGGCTGACGCCTTGTCACGACAATTTTCCTCCACTTCCAAGATGGAGTCGGCTCCAGTTTCTGTGATTATTCCTGATCGTATTCTGGCTATGGTTCGCACCAGTCTTACTTCTCCTTTGGGTGACAAAATTCTTGCTGCTCAGGTCTATGTTCCTCCTGAGAAACCTTGTGACAGCTGCTTTGTTTCCGAGAGTCTCCGTACTGCCGTGCTCCAGACTTACCATTCTCCCAAGGCTGCTGGCCACCCTGGTAAAAATCAACTCGTTTGGACCATTTCCCAACAATTCTGGTGGCCTAGTCTACGGGCTGATGTAACTGCCTACATAGCTGCCTGTTCCGTGTGTGCTCAGAGTAAGACTCCACGACACCTTCCAGTGGGCCTCCTACAACTCATACCCAATGGAGAGAGGCCCTGGACCCACCTGTCTATGGATTTCATTGTGGAGTTACCCAACCCCCAGGGAAACACAGTTATCCTTATGGTGGTGGATCGGTTCTCAAAAATGTTGCATTTTATTCCACTCAAGAAGTTGTCTACTTCTAAGGAACTGGCTTCTATTTTTGCTCGGGAGATCTTCCGCTTAAATGGGCTACCCAAGGTGATTGTCTCAGACAGGGGTAGTCAGTTTGTGTCCTGGCGAGCCTTTTGTGCACCGTTGGGTATTCAGCTTGCTTTCTCCTCTACGTTAGGGATGAGCCAAACACCCCCCGGTTCGGTTCGCACCAGAACCTTCGAACGGACCGAAAATTTGCACAAATGTTAGAACCCCATTGACGTCTATGGAACTCGAACGTTCAAAATCAAAAGTGCTCATTTTAAGGGTTAATTTCCATGGTATTACCCTAAAAAGGGTTTGGGGACCCAGGTCCTGCCTCAGGGGACAGGTATCAATGCAAAAAAAACTTTTAAAAATAGCCGTTTTTTCGGGAGCAGTGATTTTAATGATGCTTAAAGTACAAAAAAAAGTGAAATATTCCTTTAAATATCGTACCTGGGGGGTGTCTATGGTATGCCTGTAAAGTGGCGCTTGTTTCCCGTGCTTAGAACAGTCCGAGAGCAAAATGTCATTTTTAAAGGAAAAAAAGTCATTTAAAACTGCTTGCGGCTTTAATGTAATGTCGGGTCCTGGCAATATGGATGAAAATCAGTGAGACAAACAACATGGGTACCCCCCAGTCCATTACCAGGCCCTTTGGGTCTTGTATGGATATTAAGGGGAACCCCGCACCCAAATTAAAATAAGGAAAGGTGTGGGGCCCCCAGGCCCTATATATTCTGAACAGCAGTATACAGGCGGTGCAAACAAGACAGGGACTGTAGGTTTGTTGTTAAGTAGAATTTGTTTGTAATTTTGAACGGGTACATTTTTAACGTGTTTAGCTCCAGCCAAAAAATCTATTTTAAGCTTTTTGGAAAACATAGGGAAGGGTTATCACCCCTGTGACATTTGTTTTGCTGTCTGTGCTCCTCTTCAGAAGATTTCACCTCACTTTCTGTCCCAATGACAAATGTTTTTTAAAAATTTGGGGTTTTTAGTGAAACAAGGATTGGTGATAAAGCATCAGTGTAAAGGAGAAAAGTTTTTCCCTTATTAACTCTTACAGGAGAGAATTTCCCTTTCTAGGGGTAGATTTCATCTCACTTCCTGTTGTCTCCTTCTGTTTGTAAGTAGGAGTCGTTTGTAAGTTGGATGTTTGAAAGTAGGGGCCTGCCCTATATACTCAGCAGAAATTTGGGCCTTAGGTGTTGTTGTGGCCACAACACTGTAAGCCCTCACAGGGCCCTGCTGTGAAATATTAGATCAAGAATTGTAATTACATGTCCCTGTTGAACAGGGCCAGAAAAATTGGGCCTTTGGCGGTGGTGCCACAACACTCTAAGTCCTCACAGTTACTCTTGGTGGGTGCAGAAACAGGCCCTGCTGTTAAATATTAGATCAAGAATTCTAATTACATGCCCCTGTTGAACAGGGGCTGAAAAATTGGGCCTTAGGCACTGGTGCTGGTGCTACAACACTGTAACCCCTCACAGATACTCTAGTTGGAGCGCAGGAACGAGCCCTGCTGCAAAGTATTGCATCAAAAATTGTAATTACACGCCCCTGTTAAGCAGGGGCTGAAAAATTGGGCCTTAGGCACTGGTGGCGGCGCCCAGAACCAAAAATGTTCTTACAAGCTATCAGCATGATCATTGAGGAGGAAGAGGATAAAACAGACACTGGCAATGGTTGCTGGAACCGATCATACCTTGGGGCTGCGGACTAAAAAATTGTCTGAACGCATCGGTCAGACAGCCACCTTCTCCACCGCTCCTTCTTTGACTGACCGAAGCCTCAGCAACACGTTGTCCAGAAACAGGAGTT
Organism: Lithobates clamitans; assembly: GCA_037952925.1. Lineage (NCBI taxonomy): Eukaryota > Metazoa > Chordata > Amphibia > Anura > Ranidae > Lithobates > Lithobates clamitans. The sequence goes on from JBBGZY010003534.1 coordinate 7,605, forward strand.
TGTAACCTCCCAGTCTCTGGGAACGCATTGCACAAACCTTTCTGCAAGGCCTCCTGAAGATGTTCCATCCTCTGCTTCCTCTGTGATGGCAAGATAAGGTCCGCAACCTTAACCTTGTATAGTGGATCAAGGAGGGTTGCCAGCCAGTATTGGTCCTTCTCCTCGATACCACGAATACGAGGATCCTTACACAGGCTTTGCAGGATCAGGGAGGCCATGCAGCGTAGCTTACACAGGCTTTGCAGGATCAGGGAGGCCATGCAGCGTAGGTTTGCTGAGGCATTTGGTCCGGAGTCCTCTGGGTCACTAAGAATGACATGGTCCGCAGCCACCTCCTCCCAGCCACGTACAAGTCCATGTGTTTCTTGGGACTGAACCCCTAAAAGACTGCTGCTGATGCTAAATGTGCCAGGCTCCACCTCCATACTTACACAATCCTCCTCCTCTTCCTGTGTGATCGGCGGGCACGCAGGAACACTGTCTGGATAAAGGGGGCCTTGAGAGCTAAGGAAGTCCTCCTCTTCCTGCCTCAAGTGCCCTGTCCATTATTCCACGCAGCGTGTGCTTCAACAGGTGGACAAGGGGGACAGTGTCACTGATGCGTGCACTGTCACTGCCCACCATCCTCGTGGCCTCCTCAAATGGTGACAGGACAGTGCATGCATCCCTGATCATGGCCCACTGGCGTGCGGAAAAAAAAACAAGCTCCCCTGACCCTGTCCTGGTGCCATAGTCGCACAGGTACTCATTGATGGCCTTCTGCTGTGTGTGCAGCCGCTGCAGCATGGCCAACATTGAGTTCCACCTGGTGGGCATGTCACAGATTAGGCGGTTCTTGGGCAGGTTAAATTCCTTTTGGAGGTCCGCCAGCCGAGCACTGGCATTATATGACCGGCGGAAATGCACACAGACTTTCCTGGCCTGCCTCAGGACATCCTGTAAGCCCGGGTACCTGCCCAAGAACCGCTGCACCACCACGGAGAGGAGGTTGGTGCCATTGTCGCATACCTGCCTTAAGGTGGCGTCAACCACCTCTGAACCTGCCCCTTCACAGCTGACAGAACCTCTGCCCCAGTGTGGCTCCTGTCCCCCAAGCACACCAGCTCAAGCACCGCATGGCATCTTTTGGCCTGCGTGCTTGCGTAGCCCCTTGAATGCCTACGAAGCACCGCTGGTTCCGAGGACAAAGCACAGGAAGAGGCCATGGAGGAAGAAGAAGAGGAGGGGGTGGAGGAGAGAGGTGTGTCAGAATCATTAGTAGTGGCATTTTGGAGGCGTGGTGGCGGAACAACCTCCAACACTACTGCACCTTGTCCTGCATCCTTCCCAGCTGCCAGCAGAGTCACCCAATGCACGGTGAAACTTAGGTAACGTCCCTGTCCATGCCTGCTGGACCATGAGTCAGCGGTAATATGCACCTTACCGCTGACTGCCCTGTCCAGCGAGGCCAAGACATTGCCTTCCACATGCCGGTAGAGAGCCGGAATCACCTTCCATGAGAAAAAGTGGCGTTTGGGTACCTGCCACTGAGGAACCGCACATTCCACAAACTCACGAAAGGGGGCAGAGTCTACCAACTGAAAAGGCAGCAGTTGAAGTGCTAGCAATTTTGCCAAGCCAGCATTTAACCGCTGGGCATGTGGATGGCTGGAAGTGAACTTCTTTCGGCGGTGCAGCAGCTGGGGCAGGGAAATTTGCCTGGTACAATCTGACGTTGGCCACAAGTACTTGGCTGTGACACACCTAATTCTACACCTTCATTCCTCTCAGTGCAGGTCTCAGAGAGGGTTGAAGGTATAGTGGGGTTCGAGATCTCAGCTGATGAGGAGCAAGGAGAGGTCCTCTTTGTTCTTTGGTGTGGGTATTTTAAATACGCTTGCCAACGGACTGCATGGCAGGTCGACATATGTCTGGTCAAGCATGTGGTGCCCAATCGGGAGATGTTTTGGCCACGCGAGATACGCTTATACATATATATATACACACACACACACACACACACACACACACACACATACATACATATATATACCATGGGCAGAGTTTGCTCACAATAGTGCCTTGAATTCACCTTCCCGTTTGTCCCCGTTTGTGGCGAACTATGGTTTCCAACCTCCCGTGTTGCCTGACTCATTTGTTCCGCAGAGTATTCCTGCGTTAGAGGAGTATCTCCGTGGCCTTCCTTCCACTTGGGCACAAGTCCAGGAGGCTTTGCGACATGCTAACGATAGGTACAGACCCCATGCTGAATGATAGCAGGACATCTGCACAGTTGAGTGGTGACCATTGACCTCAACGGCTTTTCTGCTCAAGTAGTTATGATGAGCCACGTACATCCATCTACAGTATTAAGACCACTAGATGGAACTACGGAGCATGGGAAATAAATACTTATTTAATATGGACATCAGTTCCATCTATTGGCCCTAGTTCAGTACTTTTCCTGATTCACTTTTTATGTATGAATGAAAAACATTTGACCCCAAGAGAAATTAGCCTAAAAATTAGTTTTTGCCTCCATTTGCACAGAAAAAGGTAAATGCAGTTTAACAGAATTAGTAGCTCTGCAAATATTTTATAAACGCACCCCTTTCTTTTTTAAATCATCAGTCATACCAAGCTAAGGTATATATTTTCCCATTTTCTTCTGTGCTTGTGTCTTTTATATAGAAAACTGATCTTTGTAGGACAATCCTAACCATAGGAAGCCTTGTGCGTCCCAATAAAATGATGGATGTGTTCCATCGGGATTACAAAGTTCTTGTGGAATGTGATGAAGAAATAACAACCTCTGATCCCGATGAAGGTTCTGGAAGTTTATTTAGAAGAGAAGAGTTACAAAGTAAAAGTAAAGATTAGAAAGTAGAGAGATGAAGGTGTGCGGAGATCCTTAGACATGGCAGGTGGACCAAGGATCTGACCTCTTCATCATACGGGAGGCTTTTACCCTCCAATCCTGGACAGTTGTCATGGAGGACCGTCCCAAACATCAACATATTACAGATGAAATTTGTACAAGCAGCACATCATTCATTACAAGAGACATTCATTTCTGTTATCTCTGAACATCTTATCAGCTTGTCCCACCTCCAGACTCCCAAATCCCTCATTGTAGAAGAAGGAGACCAACTGTCTCTATGTTCCCCAACAAGACCTTCCAAGGATCCGGAGATGTTCTAATAACATCTTTCTGTAAAGTCATTCTAGACAGAGAACCTGTTATTATAGAAAGAACCTCACATTAGCATATAAGCACTTAGTCATGTCATTTTATCATTAGTAAATCATAGGAGAATTATTTCTCTTTATCAGATGAATAGGGCCATAGAGGAAATAGAACAATTGTTCGGCTCCATAAGGATCATAGAGGTGCCGGGACTGAAGGGGTTAAATGGTGATTGTAGTCATCGTTCAATCCCTCCCATCATTCTATCTATATCCAATCATTGATCAATATTCCCATATACAGAGCCGAGGATTTCCACTTCCTGAGACTGTATAACCCCCCTATCACCTCTCTACAATCTCTGCCCCCTCTACATCATAACCAATAGAAATTGGACTAGCACTGGCTGTATTTATAGTGACAACCATCACAGGAGGGGGAGGAGCAATCACAGATCCATGGATTGGTCATGTAAAGGAACCTGTATGGACATAAATGTAGGAATTATCACTGTGGATATTAAAGTGTGCATTTTTGGCTATAGATACACTATAAAAAGGTGCAGGCTCAGAAGCCTGATACACGACCTAGTGTGCCACTGACCCAGAACAAGCATGCAGCCAGTGAAGTCTGAACACTCTGCCCTCCTGCATGCTTGTTCCTGGTCAGTGACACATTAGGTAGTAAAGTGAGGTTTAGGATGAAGATGACGGCCCCGGAACCTGCAGATTTATACACAAGTCAGAGTATTGCACCAATCAGATTCTCCACCCTGTGATGTCACCAGTCTCTGGGCAGATCTCTCACATCTGATTCCCCCCACATATCTTTATACAACCTTCTGATCCCCCTACATATACCGCAGCATGGAGGGGCTCAGTGAAGGTGGTGGTGAAGGTGTGGAGATGTCGGATTGGGTCACACAGATCATAAAAGGAGATCCGCCCGGCCTCATAATCCAGATCTATCCTGACTCTCTTACTGGAGACATCGCCGGGTAACGGGACCTCATTACTGTCATGTATCACTGAGTACTGATTAGACCACCCCCTTCCCAACCCCCAAGACTTCTTATTATATCCAATCAGTGACTGACCTCTTCTCCTGTCTATACTGGGGTAACACATCCCGACTCTCCAGTACAATGACCCCCCGACATCCACTTCCCAGTAATGGCTCCCCGAGGAGAAACTCTGACTGCTCATCACCTGAGAACACGAAAATCTCTCTGGTGTTCCTGGGTGATTCTGTCTATTGGATAACCAGGATGCAGATTTCCTGTCATCTGATACATGTAGATAATTACCAGCTGTCTTCTCATCCAGCAATAGGTCTGTAACCCCCGATGTTTGCTGTACACCCCCAGTATTTGGTCCTCCAGCCTGGTGGTGTGAGTGTTGTATGGTGGGGGTGGGTTTGGGACGTCTCCTGCTTGGTTGTTTGGTGGGAGAGGGTTTGGGACGTCTCCTGCTTGGTTGTATGATGGGGGCGGGTGGGGGGCGTTTCCTGGATCGTTGAATGGTGGGGGAGGGTTGGGGATGTCTCCTGCTTGGTTGTATGGTGGGAGAGCGTTTGGGATGTCTCCTGCTTGGTTGTATGATGGGGGTGGATGGGTGGCATTTCCTGGATGGTTCAGCATTAATGTGACCTTGGTCCTTTGTAGTAGAATGTGAATAGACATGTGTGCCTGGACATTTCTGTACAATTACCCCAGACATGATATCAGATAAACCTGTGTGTAATGTGTGGGAGACCCCCGCCATATCTAGATCCCCTCCATCATGGAGGAGTTTATCATGTCTCTCTCTGTCCTCATCATCTCCATCCTCGGTATCACACAAGTCACCTGTGTCTAAATCCTGTAGGACAGTCAGTGGATCCGTCATGTTACACAGCTCCTCAATGTCCCCCATCTTCCTGGACAGCTCCTCCTTCTTTATCTCCAGCTGTTGGATCATATCAGACAGTGATAGAGAGACTCGCTCTGCCTGCCCGGAGATCTTCCTCAGGACTCTCTTCTCCAGATCTTTCAGACGTCTCCTGAGGTCTCTGAACAGGGCAGTGACTCTCTCTGTTTTCCCATCTGCTTCTCCTTGTACTTTCCTCCTGTGTTCCTGCAGACTCTGGACTCTTTTCTCCATCTCCTCTCTCTGTGTCATCAGCTTCCTCAGTTTCTTCTTCTTCATCTCTGAGGCTTCATCCAGAGTCTCCACCTGGTGTCCCCAATGTTCTCCATCCAGCCTGCAGGACACACAGATACAGGTGGAGTCCTCAGTGCAGTAATACTCCAGGATCTTCTTGTGGACGGAGCATTTCCTGTTCTCCAGGGAAGTGGTGGGGTCACATAAGACGTGTTCTGGTGTCTTGCTGTGGACTCTCAGGTGATTGAAACACAGAGAAGCTTCACACAGTAGACAGGATATCACAGCAGGTACAGGAGTGTGAATACAGTAAGTACAGGAGATCCCGGTTTTGTCCTGACCACCCCGTGTAGTCTGGAGGGTCTGTAATATCTTACACAGAGTAATGTTCTTCTTAAGACGGGGACATTTCCTGAGTTTTTCTCTACATTCAGGACAGGAATATCCTCCAGACCTCCTCTGTGTATCCAGCGCACGACCAATACAGTCCCGGCAGAAGTTGTGTCCACATCTCAGGGTTACAGGATCCGTATAAATGTTCAGGCAGATGGAACATTCCAGATCCTCTTTCAGATGAGAAGACGCCATCGCTGAGGACAGAAGAGTAAAGTGAGAAGATTGAACTCTATCAGACTTATTTTTTAGGACAGAAAACAATCTACAACATTCAATAATCTATAGCAGTCATGTAATTATATTCAGACTTACTGCAGTGCGATTGGTCGATACATGTTCCGTAGGGCTACACAAGCTTCATAAAAGAAGAGATTAAAGTGATACTCAAGTCTGAGTCTTTTGCTTAGAAATAACAAACATGTTATACTTACCTGCTCTGTGTAATGGTTTTGCACAGAGCAGCTCCGATCCGCCTCTTCTTGGGTCCCTCACTGGCATTTCTGGCCCCTCCCTCCTACCAAGTGCCCCCACAGCAAGCAGCTTCCTATAGGGGCACCCGACCCGAGCCGCTGCTCTGTGTGTCCATTCAGACATGGAGTTGTGGCCCTGCCCTGCTGCTCTCTCTCTCCTCATTGGCTAACTGACTTTGACAGCAGTGGGTCAATGGAACTCAGCCAATGAGGAGGGAAAGTCTGAGCCTCTTGTGTAACATTGCTGGATATAGATGGGGTTCAGGTAAGTATTGGGGGGCTGCTGCACACAGAAGTTTTTTTTATCTTAATGCATAGAACCCATGACTCCTTTGCAGTCGTTGGCTGCTGTCCCAGCAACCAATGAAACTCTTTCTGCTGCTCACACCTGTATAGTGGGAGGTAAGTAGCCCTAGTGTGGCTCCGCCTCCCAGCTCCGCCCTCCAACTCGGCTCTCACACTTCCTTCCTCGCTTGCAGTGGCTCTCGGTTCCCGCTGGTAAGGCTGAATGGAGGTCTTAATGAGGGCAAAAATGTAAGGGGGGGTCTTTCTAATCACAGGAGGTCTCCAAGGAAGAGGGGGGATATAAGGGGACTCTGAGCTAATGGGGGGTCTCTAAGAGGGGGTACTGACTGCTGATCTAATGGTTGGTGAGAAATCATTAATTTAGCAGCACCCCCCATATTGACCCCCATCAGCTCACAACCCCCTTATATCAGTGTCTCCCCCCTTTCCCCATCAGTGAAAGAGAAAAATTACTTATTTACAAAAAACAACCCCCCCTCCCCCCCAGTGGTGATCAAATACCACCTAAATAAAGTTCTACTTGTGTGGAAACAAATGATGAAAATCACATTTCGGTACAATGTAGTGACCGTGTAATTGTCACACACTTATCACTTTATAATATATTGTAACATATGTGATATAATTGTGACTGATGGTGGAATATATGATATCCCCCAATCTTATCACACATATATACTGTGCAATCTTCATAGACATAGAAGTATAGAAATAGAACTAAAGAGAACAAAACCGGAAAATAATGAGAGACGTCATCTTCACGGGTGACCTAACCCAACACAAGAAAGTCTTCTTATCAGTCCAACAGCGTCCTTCTATATAATGTTCAGAGTCCCAACCGCAGCCCGTCCCCCATAGCAGAGTCCCAACCGCAGCCCGTCCCCCATAGCAGAGTCCCAACCGCAGCCCGTCCCCCATAGCAGAGTCCCAACCGCAGCCCGTCCCCCATAGCAGAGTCCCAACCACAGCCCGTCCCCCATAGCAGAGTCCCAACCGCAGCCCACCCACCATAGCAGAGTCCCAACCGCAGCCCGTCCCCCATAGCAGAGTCCCAACCGCAGCCCGTCCCCCATAGCAGAGCCCCAACCGCAGCCCGTCCACCATAGCAGAGTCCCCAACCGCAGCCCGTCCGCCATAGCAGAGTCCCAACCGCAGCCCGTCCCCCATAGCAGAGCCCCAACCGCAGCCCGTCCCCCATAGCAGAGCCCCAACCGCAGCCCGTCCCCCATAGCAGAGCCCCAACCGCAGCCCGTCCACCATAGCAGAGTCCCCAACCGCAGCCCGTCCGCCATAGCAGAGTCCCAACCGCAGCCCATCCACCATAGCAGAGTCCCAACCGCAGCCCATCCACCATAGCAGAGTCCCCAACCGAAGCCCACCCACCATAGCAGAGTCCCAACCGCAGCCCATCCACCATAGCAGAGTCCCAACCGCAGCCCACCCACCATAGCAGAGTCCCAACCGCAGCCCGTCCACCATAGCAGAGTCCCAACCGCAGCCCGTCCCCCATAGCAGAGTCCCAACCACAGCCCGTCCACCATAGCAGAGTCCCAACCGCAGCCCGTCCACCATAGCAGAGTCCCAACCGCAGCCCGTCCACCATAGCAGAGTCCCAACCGCAGCCCGTCCACCATAGCAGAGTCCCAACCGCAGCCCGTCCACCATAGCAGAGTCCCCAACCGCAGCCCACCCACCATAGCAGAGTCCCAACCGCAGCCCATCCCCCATAGCAGAGTCCCAACCGCAGCCCATCCACCATAGCAGAGTCCCCAACCGCAGCCCGTCCACCATAGCAGAGTCCCAACCGCAGCCCGTCCACCATAGCAGAGTCCCAACCGCAGCCCGTCCACCATAGCAGAGCCCCCAACCACAGCCCACCCACCATAGCAGAGTCCCAACCACAGCCCACCCACCATAGCAGAGCCCCCAACCACAGCCCACCCACCATAGCAGAGTCCCAACCGCAGCCCGTCCACCATAGCAGAGTCCCAACCACAGCCCACCCACCATAGCAGAGTCCCAACCGCAGCCCACCCACCATAGCAGAGTCCCAACCGCAGCCCGTCCACCATAGCAGAGTCCTCAACCGCAGCCCATCCACCATAGCAGAGTCCCCAACTGCAGCCCATCCACCATAGCAGAGTCCCCAACCGCAGCCCATCCACCATAGCAAAGTCCCCAACCGCAGTCCACACACCATAGCAGAGTCCCAACCGCAGCCCGCCCACCATAGTAGAGTCCCCAACCGCAGCCCACCCACCATAGAGTCCCAATCGCAGCCCGTCCACCATAGCAGAGTCCCAGTTCAGGCAAACTCACCCAGCGGGTTCAAGTCAGAGTATGGAGGCTTCTATCCAACATCAAGGTCTCCTCATCACTGATAGCAAACCAACCATCCCCTCCCCCACCAGGTGCTTAATAACCAGGCCTGCAAATCCCCGCCCCCTCCAAGTAACCCTCTCTTATCCCAACCCAGGCTGACTCTCTACTATATATATATATAGAAATAATATATCACCCCATCACTCTTCTGCTGTACATCACTCCAACCAGAGAAGGTTCAAATCTTCCAAATACAAAACTCTAGATGTGTCCCAACACTACCTACCCCTCATAATCCTCACTACCTACCCCCATATTCATCACTACCTACACCCCCATATTCATCACTACCTACAACCCCCATATTCATCACTACCTACACCCCCCATATTCATCACTACCTACCCCCCATATTCATCACTACCTACACCCCCATATTCCTCACTACCTACACCCCCATATTCATCACTATCAACACCCCAATATTCATCACTACCTACACCCCATATTCATCACTATCTACACCCCCCATATTCATCACTACCTACACCCCCATATTCATCAATACCTACACCCCCATATTCATCACTACCTACACCCCCCATATTCATCACTATCTACACCCCCATATTCATCACTACCTACACCCCCCATATTCATCACTACCTACACCCCCATATTCATCACTACCTACACCCCCATATTCATCACTACCTACACCCCCATATTCATCACTACCTACACCCCCATATTCATCACTACCTACACCCCCATATTCATCACTACCTACCCCCCATAATTCATCACTACCTACACCCCCATATTCATCACTACCTACACCCCCCATATTCATCACTACCTACACCCCCATATTCATCACTACCTACCCCCATATTCATAAATATCTACCCCCATATTCATCACTATCTACACCCCCCATATTCATCACTACCTACCCCCATATTCATCACTACCTACACCCCCCATATTCATCACTACCTACACCCCCCATATTCATCACTACCTACACCCCCATATTCATCACTACCTACACCCCCCATATTCATCACTACCTACCCCCCATATTCATAAATATCTACCCCCCATATTCATCACTACCTACCCCCCATATTCATAAATATCTACCCCCATATTCATCACTACCTACACCCCCATATTCATCACTACCTACACCCCCCATATTCATCACTACCCTACACCCCCCATATTCATCACTACCTACACCCCCATATTCATCACTACCTACACCCTCATATTCATCACTACCTACACCCCCCATATTCATCACTACCTACCCCCCATATTCATAAATATCTACCCCCATATTCATCACTACCTACACCCCCATATTCATCACTACCTACACCCCCCATATTCATCACTACCTACACCCCCATATTCATCACTACCTACACCCCCCATATTCATCACTACCTACACCCCCATATTCATCACTACCTACACCCCCCATATTCATCACTACCTACACCCTCCATATTCATCACTACCTACACCCCCCATATTCATCACTACCTACACCCCCATATTCATCACTACCTACACCCCCCATATTCATCACTACCTACACCCCCCATATTCATCACTACCTACACCCCCCATATTCATCACTACCTACACCCTCCATATTCATCACTACCTACACCCCCATATTCATCACTACCTACACCCCCCATATTCATCACTACCTACACCCCCATATTCATCACTACCTACACCCCCATATTCATCACTACCTACACCCCCATATTCATCACTACCTACACCCCCCATATTCATCACTATCTACACCCCATATTCATCACTACCTACACCCCCCATATTCCTCACTACCTACACCCCCATATTCATCACTACCTACACCCCCCATATTCATCACTACCTACACCCCCATATTCATCACTACCTACACCCCCCATATTCATCACTACCTACACCCCCCATATTCATCACTACCTACACCCCCATATTCATCACTACCTACACCCCCATATTCATCACTATCTACACCCCATATTCATCACTACCTACACCCCCCATATTCATCACTACCTACACCCCCATATTCATCACTATCTACACCCCCATATTCATCACTACCTACATCCCCCATATTCATCACTACCTACACCCCCCATATTCATCACTACCTACACCCCCATATTCCTCACTACCTACACCCCCCATATTCATCACTACCTACACCCCCCATATTCATCACTATCTACACCCCCCATATTCATCACTACCTACACCCCCCATATTCATCACTACCTACACCCCCCATATTCATCACTACCTACACCCCCCATATTCATCACTATCTACACCCCCCATATTCATCACTACCTACACCCCCCATATTCATCACTACCTACACCCCCCATATTCATCACTACCTACACCCCCATATTCATCACTACCTACACCCCCCATATTCATCACTACCTACACCCCCATATTCCTCACTACCTACACCCCCAATATTCATCACTACCTACACCCCCATATTCATCACTACCTACACCCCCATATTCATCACTACCTACACCCCCATATTCATCACTACCTACACCCCCCATATTCATCACTACTACACCTCCCATATTCATCACTACCTACACCCCCATATTCATCACTACCTACACCCCCATATTCATCACTACCTACACCCCCCATATTCATCACTACCTACACCCCCCATATTCATCACTACCTACACCCCCCATATTCATCACTACCTAC
>JBBGZY010003535.1:0-34821 GCA_037952925.1 Lithobates clamitans
CGTGGCCATCATAAGTGTGGGCATCTGAAGCCAGACTGTATTTCTTCCTGGATCTCATCCTTGTAGATCTCGCACATGCTCAGTGCAGCACAAGCAGTGTAATAGGTTTCAGGTCAGGTTCCCATAGCAACGGCAGTTTCAGAGGAAGTTGCCGCCCCTTCCCAGAAGGCATTGCAAACAGGAAATGATGCGATGGGCCGCGGCCAGGGAGGAGGAAGTGAAAAATGAATTCAGCAGATATACAGTAAGTGCTGAGAAAAAAAATATCCAATTTGTTTACAGCGCGCAGTTTAGTGAGGGATGCTGCAGAGTTGTGAAAGTGGGTGGAACTCCACTTTAAGCCATCCAGCCCAGATGATCTCTCCCTTCGCCTTGGTCACTAGAGACGCTCTAGAGACGCTCTCCTGCGTTCTTGTTAAAGACTTGTGTTTGGCTCACATTCCTTCTAGCTCCAGATCCTGCTTGCTGTTCTACTACGCTCGGCTTGTCTGACTATCTGTTCCGGTTCCTGAACTTTGGCTATGTTTTGACTACGTTTACAGTTTTTTACCTTTTTTTTTTTTTTTTTATTATTATTATTTATTATTATTATACAAGTTTGATTTATAAACTCTACTTCTGTCTCAGTCTGATTCATGGCCTCTGACCAGTAGGCGAAGGCCATGAATTCAGAAGATGCAGTCAATCCACTTGTTGGTAATATTTTTTTCCAGATTGGATGAGCAGGATCACCGCATGGATAAGTTTGCCTTGGCGTTACAAAGGCTCCTGAGTCGCACGGCTCACCTGGAATCTCCCACTGTGGCTGCTCCGGTACAACCCGAGTTGCAGGCCGTCCCTGCTGCTGCTCCAGTCTCTGTGCAGGCACCCGCCTCTATAAGAGGTATGTCTGGTTCCGCTCCGCTTCCCCAGCGATTTGGGAGCGATCCAGTCCAATGCAGAGGGTTTCTCAACCAGGTTGAGATATACTTTGAGATGCTGCCCCAGGCGTTTCCCACAGACAGAAGCAAAGTAGGTTTAGTGATATCTTTTCTTGCTTAGAGAGCCCTGGCCTGGGCAAACCCTCTATGGGAGACCTGTTGTCTTGAGTTACCCTGAGTTTGTGGCTTCTTTTAAAAGGGTATTTGACGTTCCCGCACGCTCCGCTTCTGCTGCCAAGTGCCTCATGTCCATCAAGTACGAGAACTGTTGCCGATTACACCGTTGAGTTCTGTACTCTGGCAGCAGAGGTTGGTTGGAACAATGAGGCCCTTGTGGCTGCTTTTTCTCATGGTCTCTCGGATACCATCAAAGATGAGATGGCAGCTCGAGAAAAACCAACTGAGCTGGAGAAGTTTATCACATTTGCCATCCTCATTGACTCCAGACTCAGAGAAAGACTCTCTCTTTTAAGGAGCGCTTGCAGAAGCCCCCCTGTACATTTGTCTCCGAGCTTTGCAGTCCCACCCGTGCCTCCCTCACCTCCCATGCCTCCTGGTACCGAGTCGTTCAGTGAAGATGAAGAAAGTTCTCGTCCAAGATTTTACAATACATGGCCCCATCCATTGGCCCCTCAATGCAGCAAAGTCGGCCTGTACCTTAAGCAGAGAAACAGCCCCAAAGCATCATGTTTCACCTTCGTGCTGGACTGTAGGGATGGTGTTCTTGGGGTCATAGTCAGCAGTTTTCTTCCTCCAAACATGACGAGTCAAGTTAATGCTAAAGAGCTAAATTTTGGTCTCATCTGACCACATTACTTTCTCTGAATCGTTTAAATGTTCATTGGCAAACTTCATATGGGTCTGTACATGTGCTTTCTTGGGGAGGGGGACCTTGCGGGCACTGCAGGATTTCAGTCCATGGCGGTGTATTGTGTTACCAATGGTTTGTTTGGTGACTGTGGTCCCAACTGCCTTGAGATCCTTCACAAGCTCCTCCCGTGTAGTTCTGGGCGGATCCCTCACTTTTCTCATGACCATCCTCACCCCATGAGGTGAAATCTTCCATGGAGCTCCAGACCGAGGACGATCGATGGTTATTTTGTATTTCTTCCATTTGGGAATAATCGCTCCAACAGTTGTCTCCTTCTCACCAAGCTTCTTGCTGATGGTCTTGTAGCCCATTCCAGCCTTGTTCAGGTCTACAATCTTCTCCCTGACGTCCTCTGACAGATCTTTGGTCTTCCCCATGATGGTGAGGATTGGATGGAAGAGATTCTGTGGACAGGTGTCTTTTATACACATAACGAGTTGTCGTTAGGAGGACCTTCTTACATTGACAGGACTAATCTGTGCACCACATGAGCACCTACTGTAGCCAGTCTGTGGGGGGCAGAATTATTGTTGGTTGGTAGGGGATCAAATACTTATTTTACTCACTGAACTGCAACTCCATTTATAACATTTGTATTGTGTGTTTTTTCTGGATTTTTGGTTGATATTCCGTCTCTATCATATAAAATACACCAATGATAAAAATTATAGACCTTTCATTTCTATGTAAGTGGGCAAAACTTACACAATCTGCAGGGGAGCCAATCATTATTTTCCCCCCACTGTACATCAATTTATTTTTATCTAAATGTAACTTATATTCTGTTTTTTAATGTCCAATATGGAATGTGAATAATAAAGGTGTGCTAATTTTTTATACATTTATAATTTGAAGATCGCGGTCTATTTTTCTTGGCGTGACTCTTAAGTCCCATGGGCATGTGTTTTATGCAGAAAAATCCTCTAAGGGAGAACGTTCTGGAGGGGGTGTAAGTTGTCGGAGATTCTCAATAGGTTGGAGCCCCAGGGGCCCAGGTTGGGCGCTCTCCTCCCCCCTGGTATTGAGGCGTCATAGGAAAGGTGAAAGATGTTGGAATCTGATCCTCGCTCTTCTGAAAACGTCACATAGGAGAATGTCGGGAATGAACCTTCAGAGAAGAGAGGAGAGCGGTCCCGTTATCTCATGTGGGGGGAGGAGACGGAAGCTTCAGGACAAAGGTTGTCTGCAGACGCCACGCTGGCAGATGAGAGCCGTCTTCAGTTCTGACCCCGGAGGTTCATTATCATTTAAAGCAATATTAACCCCGAACCAGAAATGTCATATATTGCAGCTTACCAATCATTAGATGTGGTGGCTGCATTGCTTTTTCCTCCCTCCCCCCCTCCTATTTTTTTACCTGGTGATCTGGCCAGTAACACCCCTCCTGTATTAGTGCACCACTACTCTGGATGAAGGAGCACAGGGGGTGCCACCCCCATCAAATCATTCTTTGCAGCTATTACCTTTTTGTACCACCACCCCCTCCCTTTTAGAATGTAAGCTCTACGAGCCGGGCCCTCCTGTACCTTTTGTATTGGACTGTACTGTAATTGTGTTGTCCCCCTTATACATTGTAAAGCGCTGAGTAAACTGTTGGCGCTATATGAATCTCGTATAATAATAGCATTGTCAGTCTTGCAGTATGGAGTGTTAGATGGACTAGTAGATTTAGATACACTAACAAATTGAAGCCAAAATCCAGATAACACTTTATAATCCGTTACAGGAACAGTTTTCTTCCTTTTGGGATAAAGGTTTTACATAAATGTAAGCTGATCAGTGGAAGGGGGTAAATGGTTTCTCCTAGTCCTCTAACTGCTACATCTGTAGGAGAGTTTGTTCTTTTGAAAAACAGACTTACTGGCAGGATCACCAGCTAAAATGAAAGGAAAGAAATCCTAAAAAAATAAAACGATTGCAGACGTCACATCTAATAATTGGTAAGCTGCAATATAATGTCTGATTTTCTGTTTAATAACGCTTTAATGGCTGTCTAAGCGCAGTGCTGCCGAGCTTGTACTGCTGGAACCTCATTGGTATGAGAAGAGGGAGGGAAAGGTGAGACTGAGGGATGGGAGAGGTGAGTCTGGGGGGTGAGAGGAGAGGAGAGTCTGGGGAGGGGGGGGGGTGAGAGGAGAGTCTAGGGGGGGGGGGGTGAGAAGGGAGGGTTGAGTCTGGGGGTGGGAGGGGAGGGTTGAGTCTGGGGGGGGGGTGGGGGGGGGGGGTGAGAGGGGAGGGTTGAGTCTGGGGGGGGTGAGAGGGGAGGGTTGAGTCTGGGGGGGGGGGGGGGGGTTAGAGGGGAGAGTTGAGTCTGTGGGGGGGGGGGTGAGAGAGGGGAGGGTTGAGTCTGGGGGGGGGGGGGGTGAGAGGGGAGGGTTGAGTCTGTGGGGGGGGGGGGTGAGAGAGGGGAGGGTTGAGTCTGTGGGGGGGGGGGTGAGAGAGGGGAGGGTTGAGTCTGGTGGGGGGGGGGTGTGAGAGGGGAGGGTTGAGTCTGGTGAGGGGGGGGTGTGAGGGGGGAGGGTTGAGTCTGGTGGGGGGGGGTGTGAGAGGGGAGGGTTGAGTCTGGTGGGGGGGGGTGTGAGAGGGGAGGGTTGAGTCTGGTGGGGGGGGGTGTGAGAGGGGAGGGTTGAGTCTGGTGGGGGGGGGGGGTGTGAGAGGGGAGGGTTGAGTCTGGTGGGGGGGGGGTGTGAGAGGGAGGGTTGAGTCTGGTGGGGGGGGTGTGAGAGGGGAGGGTTGAGTCTGGTGGGGGGGGTGTGAGAGGGGAGGGTTGAGTCTGGTGGGGGGGGGGTGAGAGGGGAGGGTTGAGTCTGGTGGGGGGGGGGGGTGAGAGGGGAGGGTTGAGTCTGGTGGGGGGGGGGGGTGAGAGGGGAGGGTTGAGTCTGGGGGGGGGGGGGGTGAGAGGGGAGGGTTGAGTCTGGTGGGGGGGGGGGGTGAGAGGGGAGGGTTGAGTCTGGTGGGGGGGGGGGGGTGAGAGGGGAGGGTTGAGTCTGGTGGGGGGGGGGGTGAGAGGGGAGGGTTGAGTCTGGTGGGGGGGGGTGTGAGGGTTGAGTCTGGTGGGGGGGGGGGGTGAGAGGGGAGGGTTGAGTCTGGTGGGGGGGGGGTGAGAGGGGAGGGTTGAGTCTGGTGGGGGGGGGGGGTGAGAGGGGAGGGTTGAGTCTGGTGGGGGGGGGGGGGTGAGAGGGGAGGGTTGAGTCTGGTGGGGGGGGGGGGGGTGAGAGGGGAGGGTTGAGTCTGGTGGGGGGGGGGGGGTGAGAGGGGAGGGTTGAGTCTGATGGGGGGGGGTGAGAGGGGAGGGTTGAGTCTGGTGGGGGGGGGGGGGTGAGAGGGGAGGGTTGAGTCTGGTGGGGGGGGGGGGGTGAGAGGGGGAGGGTTGAGTCTGGTGGGGGGGGGGTGAGAGGGGAGGGTGAGAGGGGAGGGTTGAGTCTGGGGGGGGGGGGTGAGAGAGGGGAGGGTTGAGTCTGGGGGGGGGGGGGTGAGAGAGGGGAGGGTTGAGTCTGGTGGGGGGGGGGTGTGAGAGGGGAGGGTTGAGTCTGGTGGGGGGGGGGGGGTGTGAGAGGGGAGGGTTGAGTCTGGTGGGGGGGGGGGTGTGAGAGGGGAGGGTTGAGTCTGGTGGGGGGGGGGGGTGTGAGAGGGGAGGGTTGAGTCTGGTGGGGGGGGGGGGGTGTGAGAGGGGAGGGTTGAGTCTGGTGGGGGGGGGGGGTGAGAGGGGAGGGTTGAGTCTGGTGGGGGGGGGGTGTGAGAGGGGAGGGTTGAGTCTGGTGGGGGGGGGGGGGGTGAGAGGGGAGGGTTGAGTCTGGTGGGGGGGGGGGTGTGAGAGGGGAGGGTTGATTCTGGTGGGGGGGGGGGGTGTGAGAGGGGAGGGTTGATTCTGGTGGGGGGGGGGTGTGAGAGGGGAGGGTTGAGTCTGGTGGGGGGGGGGTGAGAGAGGAGAGGTGAGTCTGGTGGGGGGGGGTGAGAGAGGAGAGGTGAGTCTGAGGGGGGGGGGTGAGAGAGGAGAGGTGAGTCTGAGGGGGGGGTGAGAGAGGAGAGGTGAGTCTGAGGGGGGGTGGGAGAGGTGAGTCTGAGGGGGGGGTGAGAGAGGAGAGGTGAGTCTGAGGGGGGGGTGAGAGAGGAGAGGTGAGTCTGAGGGGGGGGTGAGAGAGGAGAGGTGAGTCTGGGGGGGGGGGTGAGAGAGGAGAGGTGAGCCTGGGGGGGGGAGAGGTGAGCCTGGGGGGGGGGAGAGGAGAGGTTAGCCTGGGGGGGGGGCGGGGGGCATGTGAGAGGAGAGGTGAGTCTGGGGGGGGGTGAGAGAGGAGAGGTGGGTCTGGGGGGGGGAGAGGAGAGGTGAGCCTGGGGGGGGGGCGGGGGCATGTGAGAGGAGAGGTGAGTCTGGGGAGGGGGGGTGAGAGAGGAGAGGTGAGCCTGGGGGGGGAGAGGAGAGGTGAGCCTGGGGGGGGCGGGGGCATGTGAGAGGAGAGGTGAGTCTGGGGAGGGGGCATGTGAGAGGAGAGGTGAGTCTGGGGAGGGGGGGTGAGAGAGGAGAGGTGAGTCTGGGGAGGGGGGGGTGAGAGAGGAGAGGTGAGTCTGGGGAGGGGGGGTGAGAGAGGAGAGGTGAGTCTGGGGAGGGGGGGTGAGAGAGGAGAGGTGAGTCTGGGGAGGGGGGGTGAGAGAGGAGAGGTGAGTCTGGGGAGGGGGGTGAGAGAGGAGAGGTGAGTCTGAGGGGGGTGAGAGAGGAGAGTTGAGCCGGGGGGGGCAGGCATGTGAGAGGAGAGGTGAGCCTGGGGGGGGGGGATGTGAGGGGAGAGGTGAGTCTGGGGAGGGGGGGTGAGAGAAGAGAGGTGATTCTGGGGAGGGGGGTGAGAGGGGAGAGGTGAGTTGGGGGGGTGACAGAGGAGAGTTGAGGTGAGTCGGGGGGGGTGATCTGGATTAGAGCTATCAATTAATCTTTTTGATTAAAACATCATCCAGAGTGGTCCCAGTGTATAATAACTCAGGGAGAATTTTCGCTCATCTGTGGTTCTCAGTTTTCCTCCATCTGATAATTGTATTCTGTCCTGGAAATGGGGGTCCGGTGGCAGATCTTATCTGTGGTGTCCAGCAATGACATCTCCCCGGTGTAGGTGAACATTGTACTGAACTGTCCCCTTATAGAGGCTCTCAGATTACCCTTCATGGGGAAAGTAGGAGAGGTGGATCAGGTTCAGGAAAGCTAATTGTCAGGAAATCCTGAAGAGCTGGGCTGAAGAGCGAGGAGATATCGTCTACCTGATGCCATTGGTTGCAGCTTCCCTGGGGCGGAGCCTAGCATTCACACAGTGTACAGCTTGGTCTTGTGTTTGGGTTGTCATCCATATAAGCCGAGAGCCTTCAGTCCTTCCCATTTGAGCTTAATAATAGTTTGGCTGATCTGTGTTTGGTGTGGGGCATGAAGGGGGAGGGGGCTGTACAGCAATTTTATTTCCTTCATTTATTCATCTAGAATCCTAAAAAGGAAGAAGTCGCCGAGATCCGTGAGCAGCTGCAACTCATTCACGCCTTGACGACGAAACCAGACGGCGATAAAGCGACCACCACTGGAAAGACTGGTAGGTATTACAGTGAGAGTCTTTCCTGAGTGTCCCAGTAGTGACGTCATTCTGTAGGGGCCAATCGTAGACCAGTCCCGTTGTGTTCAATGGAAGAACCATTCTGTCCAGTGGCAGATCCCTCCCATAGTGTCCCAATGGAAGAGCCAGTCTGTCATGGTCAATGGATATCCAATATTGGAGCCATTCTATCAGGGCCAATGGTGGCCCAGCCCCAAAGTACCCAATAGAATAGCCATTCTGTCTGTCCAGTTGCAGATCTTTACCATAGCGTCCAATGGCAAAGCCATTCTCTCACGGCCAGTGGAAGAGCTGTTCTGTAATGTCCAATAGTGGAGCCATTCTGTCATGGCTAATGGTGGCCCAGTCCCAAAGTGCCCAATGGCAGAGTTGTTCTGTTGTATCCAATGGCAGACTAGTCCTGTAGTGTCCATTGGTGGAGCTTTTCTCTGGTGGCCAATGGCAGAGCTGTTTGGGTCACTGAATAGGTTTTTTTTTACCAATTTGTTACATTTTCTGAAGCTGGGAGGAGGCGGATCATATGCAGATCAGCTGACTCTGTGCTACCCAGAATACACCTCACATGCACCTCAGGGCCATAGGGGGGCAATTAGGATCACACCTGACCAGTACTGACTCAAGGGGGTGAATACTTGTGCAACTAACACACATCTGCTTCTAACATTAGTGGAACCTTCACGTGTCTGAAGTATTCAGGTTGATTTCACTATTGGAATGCTTTTCTTACATAATTTGTTTTCTATTGTTACCATTATAGATGGCAAAGATCCAATAATAACCCAAAGTTCTCCTCCGAAAAAGTATCCGAGATCTTTGAAGAGGAAACTACAACGAACGTCTCAACCATCAACCGGAACAATAGGGAGGGACGGTAAGTGCTCATCCCACTAGAGGTATTTGAAGAATAATATTAGTGTGACTGTGGGGGAGGGGACATTAGAGTGTAAGCTTCTCTGGTACAGAGACTGATGGGACTGGCTCGGTGTTCTCTGTACAGCACTGTGGTATACACTATATTGTCAAAAGTATTGGGACGCCTGCCTTCACACGCACATGGGTGAGCGAGTTTGGGGAGGAGGAATTTGACTGGCCTGCACAGAGTCCTGACCTCAACCCGACCTTTGGGGTGAATTAGAGAGGAGACAGCGAGACAGGCATTCTCGTCCAACATCAGTGCCTGACCTCACAAATGCGCTTGCTGGAAGAATGGTCAAACATTCCCATAGACACCCTCCTAAACCTTGTGGACGGCCTTCCCAGAAGAGTTGAAGCTGTTATAGCTGCAAAGGGCGGGGCCAACTCAATATTGAGACTGGGATGCCATTAAAGTTCATGTTTGTAAAAGCGGGTGTCCCAATACTTTTGGTAATATAGTGTATGCCAGAAATATATAAATGTATAATAACAGTGTGTGACTGTGGGGGGGGGGGACATTAGAGTGTAAGCTCCTCTTGTACAGAGACTGATGTGACTGGCTCAATGTTTTCTGTACAGCACTGCGGTATATGTTAGACCTATATAGATGTATAATAATAGTGTGTGACTGTGGGGGTTGGGCTGAGACAGGAAGTAGCTGCGTTGACATCCCATGTGACCTCCTCGTCTTTTTTTTTTTTTTTAAATATTTTTAGAGCTGGAGGAAGCGTTCAGGAAGTCTTCTCAGGGCGTCGGTGGAAAACTGACATTCCAGGATTTGAAGGAGGAGTTTGGCGTTCGTCTGCCGGGTCTCCATTCGCTGGAGGAATACGATGAAGATGGAGATGGTCTTTTCTCTCTCACAGAACTGCGTCCGCTGGTTAGCGCATAGCGCATTAAATTGTGACTGCGTCATCCTCTCCGCTGCAGATTCTTCCCGGCTTCCCCCCCCTAGAGTGGGGATCATTCACTAGAGACCTGACAGAGCAGCCTCTGGAGCCCGACATCCAGTGACTCCCTTCCTTTGTGTCAGAGACTAAAGTTTGTTGTTTTTTGTAGTTTACATGAGCTTGCCTTAAGTTTGAGGATTGCACTTTATGTTGTGTGTAGCACCCCTCCCCCATCCCCCCAGGCACCATGACCCCCCCTCCAGGAGGCAGAGAATGGCGCCACCAATGAAGACGACAACTTTCTGGAGCCTCTCGGAGCCTGTCATGGTGTAGTTCTGAGTGCAGGACCAACGCTTCTTACCTGGAAGGAAAAGGGTTAAATGATGGACTGAGCGGTTCGTGGATTTTAATTTACAGCAGCCGGGAAGTGTGAGCGGGACCGTAAAGAGCACCTGTCCTCCTCCTAGAATGGAATGTAGTGATGACCTTCATGTCGGGGCATGACCTTCCTCCGAGGAGTTTTACTTGTCTTGCTTTCCAGGTGCCGGTGAACCCCGGTGACCCCACTGTAGTAAAAATCTGACTTAATTTCAGAAAATATTTTTTAATTTTAGAGATAAAAATTTTAGCTGTAACTTTGTAACCCGATAGAACTGATGATCTGTGAGATCTGCTCCGGGGTGGGCAGTGATCACTGAATCCGCCTTTCCTGGGCCGACGCTTTGAGGATATTTACAGAATGCGAAGAACTCCGAGCATGAACCGGCCCTCAGAATGGGGCGGAATGAAGATGACGATTCTGGTCTTCCAAACATCCGAAATCTAAAAATGTGAATTAATAATAATTTCTCCAATAAAGAGATTTGTATAAAACGTGTCCTGTGGGGGGCTAACGCCATTTCCTGCACTTCCTAATAATTGATGGTAATCCTAGCAGGCGATGCGGTGAGGGATCGGGGAGTAACAGGGTTGTTAGTTGAGGATCTGTCTGCAGAAATTCAGTTATCTGCAATTGAGTTGATGTGACCTGTTCCTTTCCTGAAGGCCACCATGAACTGTACATGAGCCAGCTTCAGAGCTGTACACCCAATTTCACACCTGCACCCCACACAGCAAGATAAAACCTTGGGGGGGCCATATCTGGATTCCACACCGTGTGGATGCAATGTTGCACTGGGTCCTGAGTAGGCGTTCACCTTGGCTCTCCATCCCTATGAAGCCCAGACCCTGAAGACCCTTTCGGGTGTGGGGGGGTGAGCCCACCGTGACGGTACTGTAACTTTACAGCAAGTATGAGAATTAATACCTCCGTGACTTTCAGTATATTAGTATTTCTGTCGAGAAGTGCCCGGGACGAACGGCGCATGCGCCACACGGAACAGCACAACAGCTGATTTTACGATCAGCTGTTGTGACGGCGAGACAGCGCCTGCGCACAATAGCCAACAGAAGACATTTTTCTGGCAGATTGTGCCCCGCGCTACCGTGGCGAGCTCATGACGGTGAGGGGTGGGTTTGTACATGTTGTGGGTGGATTCATAAATGATGGGCAGTTGGGGGCGGAATTTTTAAAGATGGCCACCATGAACTGGCCACGGGAGCGCGGGGCACAATCTGACAGAAAAATTTCTTCTGTCGGCTATTGTGCGCAGGCGCCGTCACAACAGCTCATCGTAAAATCAGCTGTTGTGCTGTTTCGTGTGGCGCAGTGCGCCGTTTGTCCCGGGCACATCTCGACAGAACAATATTTCTATAACGAGAAGTGCCCGGGACGAACGGCGCATGCGCCGTACGGAACAGCACAATAGTTTTAGTTTAATTCACTTTTCAGGTGTATAAACTTTCAGAATTGGTGGTAAAATTCTGCCACTCTGAGCTCAGTCACAGGCAGATGAATAGGTGTTATGTCACCCCCACAGCTACCACAGTTATGGCCACATCCTCTAAAACCCTTACATGGCACTTAGGCGCTTTCTTCTGCCCATTTGCCATGAGGACTTGGCTCCAGGATGATCTACACTGAGGTTGCTGTGTCGTTCTTCACACACTCTTCTGCCATTTCTGACCCCCCCCCCCCACTCCTGCAGAGGAATACCCTCACTGATAAACACTGTAAAGGGTAGAAACCTCTATGGCGGGATTTATAAGGCACAGCCAAAAACATATATATTTTTTAAAAAGTATAAAGTTTATTACAAAATTGATTAAAAACATCCCTATTTGTTAAAGATACACATTTCCATCATACATTTTTTGTTCAATAAGTTTTTATTAGAGAAAAAAGTCAGTTTACAATAAAAAGACAGTGTGAACGACCATATGAGCTAGACATTATACATACCTAACCGATTATAGGAGATGGACATTCCTCATGCCACGTTAAAGCAAGAAAATTACATTGCTTGCCTAGTGTTAAACAGGGGACACCAACCAGCATGACAACAAATTGGGCCGAGGGCCTTTACCCATGAGGTAGAACGAGTCCTAGGAACGAAAAGGAGTAACGAGAGAAAAAAATGCAATAGGGAAGAATGAGAGAAGGACATAGAGAAGCTTAGAAAAAGAGGGTGAAGGGGTGGGGGAGGGGTCATCCTGCCTCTAGCCAGAAATCAGTATAATAAATACATTGAATTGCATGAGATTATGTAGAGAGGGACAATCTCCGCATACTCAGAGGAGAATGTAAAGGCGAACCAGCAGGCCCAAATTTTATAGACACCTCTACTTTGTCTCTAAGAGAATAGGTAAGGTCTTCCATATGGTATGTATGATCTACAGCGTGTAACCGTAGACATATGGTAGTTTGTTTCCAAAATCTAGGTATGAGTGACTTAGCCACATTTAAGAGGTGTGGAGTGATTGACTTTTTATAGCGGCCTACTGATTCGCCCGTACTGTTAAATAAACGACCCATGGGTCATTGGGAACCTCTGATCCTTGTATCACCTTTATCCAGTGTAGGATAGAGGATCAAAATGGGCAAATGAGTGGTCATTGCCACCAAACGTGGGCTTGTGTAGCTTTCTCACCACAACCTCACCAACATAAGTCTGAGATGTCTTGAAAAACTTTAAGGAGAACAGTTGGTGTATAGTACCACCTGGTTAAAATTTTTTTGTTTATTTCTGCAATTTTAGAAGATATAGAAGAGGTATGAGCAAGTTGAAGAACAGTAGACCGTTGAGTATCCATTCCGTTAAGGGGCGTTGAAGATCTTTTTTCCAATTGGATAGGAAGGGATGGTTTTCTGTGGTGGTTCTTCACTGGCAAGGAGGTATGGTTTTGGTAAGGATCTAACAAACCCAGAGAGTTGTTGATTATTTCCTTTGACCCATAAGAGAGACTGAGGATGATGGTAACAACTTGGATAATGGGAGTATCCCGCTGGCAGAGGTGACATGGTGGAGAAGGACAGATGACGGAGATCCAAGAACGAAACTGATAATCCAGGTTCCCTGGGGGGAAATATTTATGACCTGTTAAGAGCATCAGAGGGGAGTTGTAAGCCCATTTTTGCAGTATGTGCCAGATCATCATGGTGGAACTTGTTAAAGGTGCGGTCCCAGGTTGAAGCGCACTGTATTTTTTTGGAATCCACAACTGGGGAAATAGTTCTGTGCCACTGAGGTCATGCTCCAATCGTACCCAGAGCTTACGCTCTCTGTGATGCTTCCAATCAGAAATTCGGTTTAATACAACGGCTAAAATATAACTCTTGAAATCAGGGAGGGCAATCCCCCCTCTTCAGATTTTGGCATTGACAGATATGATCTAGAGATGCAAGGTCGTTTACGGTTCCAGATGTGTTTACACATCAATCATCTCAACAGGGTAAAGGAAGCGGGTGGGAATTTATACGGAATCATTTGAAATAAAAACAGCAGCCTGGGCAAAATGTTCATTTTTATTACAATAACCCTACCCAACCATGAGTGAGCTGAGTCCATCTATGCAGGTCCGAGCGAATTGAATTGAGCAGGGGTATATAATTTACTCGAAATAAGGATGCTGGGTCAGGCGTGAGGAGGATACCAAGGTATTTTAGTGAGTGCGGTTGCCAAGTGAAAGGGAATGACAGTTTTAAGAGAGATTCCAGTGGGCGTGGGACAGAGATGTTTAATATTTCAGATTTTGAGAGGTTAATTTAAAAAATTGGATATATATCCAGAAGCTGTAAAGGCCGACGTAAGATTAGGAAGGGTAACTATGGGTTGTTGGACATAAAATAATTTGTCATCCACGTATGCAGTGTATTCATGTTCCATGGTTCCCACCGAAATACCATGTATGTTAGGGTTGTTACACAAGGTTGAAAGGAAGGGTTCCAGGGAGAGGGCAAACAAGATAGGGGAAAGTGGGCATCCTTGACAGGTACCGTTGTATAACGTGAAGGTGCCATTGATTCATAGTTGCGCTGTGGGCAATTTATAGAGTGCGGAAATCTATGTGAGCATGTTTGTGCCGATGCCCCGAGAGGTTAGAGTCGACATCAAATATTCCCAGTCCACCCTGTCAAATGCTTTTTCAGCATCAGTGGATAAGAGAAGGGGGGCTGGGAAGATCTACAAACTTGAAATTTGAGAGAGAGTACGTAGGGAGTTGTCACGGGCCTCTCTACCAGGTATGAAGCCTGTTTGGTCACTGGAAACCCATTGATGTATCAAAGGGAGGAGCCTGTTAGTAAGAACTTTAGCGTATAACTTGGCATCTATGTTTAGCAAGGAGATCGGTCTGTTGCTCACACATACACTGGGATCCTTTCCTGGCTTAGGCAGTACAGTAATATGTGCATGGGGAGTTTCTGGTCTTAAAGTACCACCAGATAGAATTGGCATACGCTGCTAAACGTGGTATTAACGTGTCTGAAAAGACACAGTAATATGTCACTCTGAGGCCATTCGGCCCCTGAGCCTTGCCATTGGCCATAGCTTTAAGCGCTGAACGTAACTCAGAAATGGTGATCTCGCCCTCTAGTGCTTCCAGAGAAGATACGGGTAGTTTAGACCGCACCACCTCCTTCTTGATCGATCTCTCCAGTCCAAGGAGCATAGAGGCTAGCTCCATTTTGGTAGGGAGACTGCTGACCACAACTGCCACTTCCGATTGGTGTGATGATGCCTCATCCCCGTCAGGACCGATAGATGAAGCTGGAGAGTGTTGTCTGGGTGCAGGCCTGTGTTTGGAGTTGGAGCCACCATCAAGCGTAGAGCGGCCTTGGCTGTCTGCCTCACGGTAATCCCCTGGTTTCCGTGGCCAGGAATCTTTTAATAGTGCCAGTTTTCATGGGTCGATACTCATCTGTCCTCTTACCCATGCTGAGTGGGGTCGGTATGCCGTTATAACAGGTGCTAATGTAGCGGAAAGAAGGATCGACGTCAGAGCTCACTGAAAAGATGTCCTCACAGCTCCATGCGGAAATCCCATGGTTCCATCATACATAAATCTTTCCCAGAGCAAATGGGTTTTAGGTCCAGAATGGATTGATATAAATTTATGTTGAATATAAATTGCAAAGACACGTTTAGTATAAAGAGCTCCTCCACACATTCGATGCGTCTCTTGGATAAAAATCCACTTCATCAGGAGTTCATTGGTGGAGCATGCATATTCTCTGAACAACAAAATTATGGAGGAGAGGCAACTCATCACCCTAGCATGGGGAGCAACCACAGGTTAGCCTCAAGTTATGGAGGAAGGCACAGAGGAAACCCCACGTAAACCATATCAGGATGTCTGTAAGCACCATATGATGTACAGTATATCACATTTTTGTAAATATTTTGTTATATCTTTTCATGTGACAACACTGAAGAAGTGACACTTTGCTACAATGTAAAGTAGTGAGTGTACAGCTT
The DNA here is from genome assembly GCA_037952925.1 of Lithobates clamitans. Classification (NCBI taxonomy): domain Eukaryota; kingdom Metazoa; phylum Chordata; class Amphibia; order Anura; family Ranidae; genus Lithobates; species Lithobates clamitans. The sequence goes on from JBBGZY010003535.1 coordinate 15,037, forward strand.
GTATAACAGTGTAAATTTGTCCCCTCAAAATAACTCAACACACAGCCATTAATGTCTAAACTGGCTGGCAACAAAGGTGAGTACACCCCTAAGTGAAAATGTCCAAATTGGGCCCAAAGTGTCAATATTTTGTGTGGCCACCATTATTTTCCAGCACTGCCTTAACCCTCTTGGGCATGGAGTTCACCAGAGCTTCACAGGTTGCCACTGGAGTCCTCTTCCATTCCTCCATGACGATATCACGGAGCTGGTGGATGCTAGAGACCTTGTGCTCCTCCACCTTCCATTTGAGGATGTCCCACAGATGTTCAATAGGGTTTAGGTCTGGAGACATGCTTGGCCAGTCCATCACTAGGGATGAGCTTCGTGTTCGAGTCGAACCCATGTTCGACTCGAACATCGGCTGTTCGCCCGTTCGCCGAATTGCGAACGATATGGGCCGTTCGCGCCAAATTCGTGTGGCGCGTCACGGCCCATAATTCACTGCGGCATCGCAGTGCATTGCTTGCTGATGATTGGCCAAGCATGCACTATGACCCGCATGCTTGGCCAATCACAGCGCCGCCTGAACAGAGAGCCGTAATTGGCCAAAGCCAAGAAGGCTTTGGCCAATTATGGCTCGGGGGATTTAGTACACGCCCCACACTATATAAGGCCGCCTGCACGGCGGCCCTGTGTAGTGTGTGTTCCGGCGTTCATTGAGAGAGAGAGAGAGAGACAGACAGTGTCATTTGATTTGAGTTAGATAGATTAGGCAGAACAGTCAGTCAGTTAGCTGCACTTACAGTGTATTGTGTATATATATGCATCCCAGGTGTTGCATATATATATATACACTGTATTCAGTTTAGCTAGATCCGTTCCTGTTATCTTCTAGACTATTTACATTTAGTGCAGTGCGTCCTGCTCACAGTGTTCAGCTAGATCCGTTCCTGTTATCTTCTAGACTATTTACATTTAGTGCAGTGCGTCCTGCTCACAGTGTTCAGCTAGATCCGTTCCTGTTAAATTCTAGACTATTTACATTTAGTGCAGTGCGTCCTGCTCACAGTGTTCAGCTAGATCCGTTCCTGTTATCTTCCTACTGACAGGCAGGCTTGTCTGGTTACAGTATATAAAGCTACCTGAAGAAAATTACTGGTGTTCTATTTGATCCTATTAGTACCACGGTCAGGCAGCTAGACTATTTACATTTAGTACAGTGCGTCCTGCTCACAGTGTTCAGCTAGATCCGTTCCTGTTATCTTCTAGACTATTTACATTTAGTGCAGTGCGTCCTGCTCACAGTGTTCAGCTAGATCCGTTCCTGTTAAATTCTAGACTATTTACATTTAGTGCAGTGCGTCCTGCTCACAGTGTTCAGCTAGATCCGTTCCTGTTATCTTCCTACTGACAGGCAGGCTTGTCTGGTTACAGTATATAAAGCTACCTGAAGAAAATTACTGGTGTTCTATTTGATCCTATTAGTACCACGGTCAGGCAGCTAGACTATTTACATTTAGTACAGTGCGTCCTGCTCACAGTGTTCAGCTAGATCCGTTCCTGTTATCTTCCTACTGACAGGCAGGCTTGTCTGGTTACAGTATATAAAGCTACCTGAAGAAAATTACTGGTGTTCTATCCCAGCTTAGTGCAGCTACAGGCCATTAGTATGTCTGGAAGGCCAAGAAGGAGAGGCAGACAGTCACAAGCCAATAAGAGAGGGCAAGCAGGCTCTGTGTCTAGTGCTGGTCGTGGAGACGGTGCATCCTCATCAGCACGTGGCCATGGGACACGCTTGGCCTTTTTTTCGGCAGCTGGCCGTGTTGAGCCGCAACATGCGGAAGACTTGGTCGAGTGGATGACCAAGCCGTCCTCATCCTCCTCATCCTCCTCATCCTCCTCATCCTCTCTCACCCATGCCCAGGGTGCTTTGTCTGGCAAAGCAGCGGCCTCTTCCCTCAGCTCAATGTCATCAGTGACTCCTTCCCTAGCTCCACCATGTCCTCCTGAGGATTCCCTCGAACTGTTTGACCACAGTGTTGGGTACATGCTCCAGGAGGATGCCCAGCGTTTGGAAGGCTCTGATGATGATACTGAGCTCGATGAAGGCAGTAACATGAGCACGGACAGAGGGGGTGCCCAAGAAGGACAGCAATCTGGCAGTCATGCTCCCCCTGCTGCAGCATACTGCCAGGTTTGCTCCAGTGATGAGGAGGGAGGGAAGGAGGAGGCGGCACATCACCAACGAGGCAGGATGCCCTCCAGGGGCCAGCCTAAGGGCAGCACATTGACTGCATCACACCCCAAAGCTCCACATGTGCAGGGCGCTGCAGTCTCTGCGCGTTATTCAAAAAGTTCTTTGGTGTGGGCCTTTTTTAAAACGAGTGCATCAGATCGCACCGCTGCTATTTGCAACATATGTCTCAAGCGTATCTCACGTGGCCAAAACATCTCCCGCTTGGGTACCACATGCTTGACCAGACATATGTTGACCTGCCATGCAGTTCGTTGGCAAGCGTATCTAAAAGACCCACACCAAAGAACAAAGAGGATCTCTCCTTGCTCTTCATCAGCTGAGATTTCCAACCCCACTAGACCTCCAGTCCTCTCTGAGACCTGCAGTGAGAGGAATGAAGGTGTAGAATTGGGTGTGTCACAGCCAAGTACTTGTGGGCAATCTGCTTTTGGTACACCGACGTCAGATTGTACCAGGCAAATTTCCCTGCCCCAGCTGCTGCACCGCCGAAAGAAGTATGCTCCCAGCCATCCACATGCCCAGCGATTGAATGCTAGCTTGGCAAAATTGCTAGCACTTCAACTGCTGCCTTTTCAGTTGGTAGACTCTGCCCCCTTCCGTGAGTTTGTGGAATGTGCGGTTCCCAAACGCCACTTTTTCTCACGGAAGGCGATTCCGGCTCTCTACCGGCATGTGGAAGGCAATGTCCATGCCTCGCTGGACAGGGCGGCCAGCGGTAAGGTGCATATTACCGCTGACTCATGGTCCAGCAGGCATGGACAGGGACGTTACCTAAGTTTCACGGCGCATTGGGTGACTCTGCTGGCAGCTGGGAAGGATGCAGGACAAGGTGCAGTAGTGTTGGAGGTTGTTCCGCCACCACGCCTCCAAAATGCTGATTGTGACACACCTCTCTCCTCCACCCCCTCCTCTTCTTCTTCCTCCATGGCCTCTTCCTCGGAACCAGCGGTGCTCCGTAGTCGTTCAAGGGGCTACGCAAGTACGCAGGCCAAAAGATGCCATGCGGTGCTTGAGCTGGTGTGCTTGGGGGACAGGAGCCACACTGGGGCAGAGGTTCTGTCAGCTCTGCAGGGGCAGGTTCAGAGGTGGTTGACGCCACGCCAACTTAAGGCAGGAATGGTGGTTTGCGACAATGGCACCAACCTCCTCTCTGCCCTCCGACAGGGACAAATGACCCATGTGCCCTGTTTGGCTCACGTCCTTAACTTGGTGGTGCAGCGGTTCTTGGGCAGGTACCCGGGCTTACAGGATGTCCTGAGGCAGGCCAGGAAAGTCTGTGTGCATTTCCGCCGGTCATATAATGCCAGTGCTCGGCTGACGGACCTCCAAAAGGAGTTTAACCTGCCCAAGAACCGCCTAATCTGTGACATGCCCACCAGGTGGAACTCAACGTTGGCCATGCTGCAGCGGCTGCACACGCAGCAGAGGGCCATCAATGAGTACCTGTGCGACTATGGCACCAGGACAGGGTCAGGGGAGCTTGGTTTTTTTTCCCCACGCCAGTGGGCCATGATCAGGGATGCATGCACTGTCCTGTCACCATTCGAGGAGGCCACGAGGATGGTGAGCAGTGACAGTGCATGCATCAGTGACACTGTCCCCCTTGTCCACCTGTTGGAGCACACGCTGCGTGGAATAATGGACAGGGCACTTGAGGCAGAACAGAGGCAGGAAGAGGAGGACTTCCTTAGCTCTCAAGGCCCCCTTTATCCAGACAGTGTTCCTGCGTGCCCGCCGATCACACAGGAAGAGGACGAGGAGGAGGAGGAGGAGGAGGAGGAAGATTGTGTCAGTATGGAGGTGGAGCCTGGCACTCAGCATCAGCAGCAGTCTTTAAGGGATCAGTCCGAAGAAACACATGGACTTGTACGTGGCTGGGAGGAGGTGGCTGCGGACGTTGTCGTCCTTAGTGACCCAGAGGACTCCGGACCGAATGCCTCAGCAAACCTACGCTGCATGGCCTCCCTGATCCTGCAAAGCCTACGTAAGGATCCTCGTATTCGTGGTATCAAGGAGAAGGACCAATACTGGCTGGCAACCCTCCTTGATCCACGTTACAAGGGTAAGGTTGCGGACCTTATCTTGCCATCGCAGAGGGAGCAGAGGATGAAACATCTTCGGGAGGCCTTGCAGAAAGGTCTGTGCAACGCGTTCCCAGAGACTGGGAGGTTACAAACTCCTGTTTCTGGACAACGTGTTGCTGAGGCTTCGGTCAGTCAAAGAAGGAGCGGTGGAGAAGGTGGCCGTCTGACCGATGCGTTCAGACAATTTTTTGGTCCGCAGCCCCAAGGTATGATCGGTTCCAGCAACCATCGCCAGCGTCTGTTTTACATGGTGCAGGAATACCTAGGGGCAAGATCAGACTTGGACACCTTTCCCACCGAAAATCCTCTGGGTTACTGGGTCTTGAGGATGGATCACTGGCCAGAGCTTGCACAGTATGCAATTGAGCTACTGGCCTGTCCTGCATCCAGCGTTCTTTCGGAACGCACATTCAGTGCTGCTGGAGGCGTGGTAACCGATCACAGGGTGCGTCTGTCCACCGACTCGGTCGATCGACTGACCTTCATAAAAATGAATCAGTCTTGGATCACCACCAGCTACCAAGCACCTGATGCTGATGTAACCGAATAATTTTTTTTGAAATCTCAGATCCCTTCAAAGACTGCCTATGCTGATGCTGAGTGACTATCCCTGAGTAATTATCCTCTTCCTCAATCATCACGCTGATAGCTTGTAAGAACATTTTTGGTTCTGGGCGCCACCACCAGTGCCTAAGGCACAATTTTTTAGCCCCTGTTTAACAGGGGCGTGTAATTACAATTTTTGATGTAATACTTTGCAGCAGGGCTCGTTCCTGCATTCCAACTAGAGTGTCTGTGAGGGGTTGCAGTGTTGTGGCACCAGCACCAGTGCCCAAGGCCCAATTTTTTGTTGTGCTGTTCCGTGTGACGCATGCGCCGTTCGACCCGGGCACTTCTCGACAGAAATACTAATATAACTGAAAGTCATGGAGGTATTAATTCTCATACTTGCTGTAAAGTTACAGTACCTGTCCAGGTTGCTGATCCCTGCTGATCCCTGTAGGGTCCAGGCTTTCCCTGTCACGGTGGGCTCACCCCCGAAGGGGTCTTCAGGGTCTGGGCCCTCCATAGTTAGGGGCTTCTACCCTTTACAGCGTTTGATTTATTATAGTGGGATGTGGCACTAAAAAAAGGCCTTTATCCATTGTAATTTCCCTCACTGATAGCTATGGCAAAAAAAAAAAACAGGCCAAGGGAATCACGGCAAATGACTCTGGCAAACGTTTGCTCGGCTGAAGATGTTTCCCTCACACCGGTGAAGGACCCTATTTCCGCACCAGTCTCTGTACCTGATTCTAGCGCTTACTCAGGAACACAAGCGGGCTATCTGGCCTCTACATCCATGACAGACTTTCTCAGGCAGCTAACGGCCTTAATCTAGCCCAGGGGTCTTCAAACTACGGCCCTCCAGTTGTTCAGGAACTACAATTCCCATCATGCCTAGTCATGTCTGTTAATGTTACAGTTTTACAATGCCTCATGGGATGTTTAGTTCCGCAACAGCTGGAGAGCCTTAGTTTGAGGATCCCTGAATTCTAGCCATGGCTGCCTGGAGCTCCAACCCCACTGTCTCTACCAGAGTCAGAAATAAATCTACCTGCTCTACAAAGACTTGAAATGGAAGAGGACTCAGCGCTAGAGGGGGCTGAGGAAGACTCTCTTTTTGTATTGCCTACAAGGTCTTACAAGGAAACTTTGCTTTTAGGTCCACCATTGTTGGCGGAATATAGTTAGTTACTTCATCTCTTGGAATATAGTACAGGACACAGGCTGAGTATTCACAGACCCCGGTACATCCCCAACCAATGAATAAAAGAAGGGTGAGCAACAACAAAGCAAAGTGAACTGTGCCAATAGGCCCAACAATAACGAGAGTCAAAGACCCAACTCAGGGTGCTGCTGAAAGTACCGTGCGTGTGAAGGCCGCATCCGCAGAGTACTGGACATCCACCCGGTAGAACTTGGAGAGGTGGAGTGAGCATGCAGAGGTGCTGGAGGTAGCTTATACTTAAAGTGGAGTTCCACCCACTTTTACAACTCTTCAGCATCCCTCACTAAGCTGTGCACTGTAAACAAATTGGATATTTTTTTTTTTTTTTCTCAACACCCACTGTATACCTGCTGTATTCATTTTTCACTTCCTCCTCCCTGGCCGCGGCCCATCGCATCATTTCCTGTTTGCAATGCCTTCTGGGAAGGGGCGGCAACTTCCTCTGAAACTGCCTTTGCTATGGAAACCTGACCTGAAACCTATTACACTGCTTGTGCTGCACTGAGCATGTGCGAGATCTGCAAGAGATCCAGGAAGAAATACAGTCTGGCTTCAGATGCCCACACTTAAGATGGCCACGGCCTGCTGTAAGTTTATAAAATAACAAACTACTGCTATAAGCTAACAAAACAGACCTTAATTTACAAACTAACTTTACTAGAATACATTAAGCTTGTGTATTATAGGGGTATTTTTATTTAAAAAGTATAATTTTGTCCGGAACACCACTTTAAGAGCATAAGCTTGCATAATGAGTTGTCCCATTCTATTGTTTTTGGTTGAACTAGATGGCCTTTTGTCTTTTTTCTGTTCTTGAAGATAGCGGACTTAGCCTGAAAAACTAAAACAAATTCTTCATCCACCGGCTGATAAGCTGCATTATATGACATTTTTGTTCTTGGATATAAGTATATTTTAAAGTCAGTGACTGAGAAGCAGGTTGGAGGACCTGGTTAGGCAGGAAGAGGCCATGGAGTGTCTGCAAACAGATCATCTAGTTAGGCGCCCATTGTGCCGGTCTGGACCATCAGAATGGCGGGAAAGCCTTTTGACAAGGTCCTGTGTTCAAACTGATAGAAACAGGGACCCTCTAGCTGTGGCTTCAGATAGCCTGATAATTCCCAGGTCTCCGTCTGATTTATGCCTTCCTTGTGTGAATTCTGCTTTGTCTGCTCCACAAAATAGAGGGAGAGAGAAAAGCATTGGTTGTACGGGTACAGAACTGGGTACACAGACATATGCCGACTTCCAGCAGACAACAAAAATCATATCCCAAAGAGAGGGAGACAGGAAAGAATAGGGCTAAACGAATTGCAGTAAACTCCAATTTAATGTATCAAATTATAATTTATTGGTATATAAAAAACACACAGATGGGAGTACATGGATGAGACCAGTGCCAGACTCACCCTGGCTCTAGTTGGTGACAGGCCACAGTGGGCTTGTCGAGAACAACCACAGATAAGGGGGACAAGACAACAAATAACACAACAAATATACACGTCCAGATGAAGCTACACGCTGTTTATTGTGAAACGTGTTGACGTCATTTCCGCCTGGTTGCCACGCTACGGCAACATCCTCCGTGGTGCCCGCGTACAGAGGGAAGGGCTATGATTGTCGGTCTATGGCAAATGGAAGGAGACAACTTGGCAGGTCCTCCAGCGGACCTTGCTGAAACCTTGTGAGATCAGTTTGGGAGTATTAGCCGCTTAACTTTGTGAACACAGTACTCTCGTCAGGCAACACTCCCCTGATGGTCTATCTACTCCTTGGGAGAAGATTAACAGTACCAGGACATACTATCCAAGAGGAACACTCCTCATGGACTAATGACATTATATATCTTCGGGAGTGGTAATGTATTGCCCCTGTTACTGTGTCTATACCATCATGGTACATGACTAGCGCTGTATGATTGCTTCCAAGTGGGGACCTATCCAACCAGTCTGCTTTTCATGCAGGATGTTTATTTTTTACCCTTGCATAAGAATTTATAAGCTTTGTTGGACCTTCTTTTTTTCCCCCCGGACTTCTTCAGCTGCTTTGGGAAACACTTTTTGCCTTGTACTCTCACTGAACAATAACTACTCACTACCATCCCAGGACTTTTGCCTGATCCTTCTCCTTCCATTCCCGCCCCCTATCTCCTCCGCAGGCTCGAGCCCCCAGGGGGGTTGGTGTTAGTCCACCCCCAACTCAGCGTTTGCTGGCCATCCACCTTTGTGCTAGGGTGGGCTTGCACCAACTTACCTGGTGTCCGGACGTTTCTGTATATATTTGTTGTCTTGTCCCCCTTATCTGTGGTTGTTCTCGACAAGCCCACTGTGGCCTGTCACCAACTAGAGCCAGGGTGAGTCCGGCACTGGTCTCATCCATGTACTCCCATCTGTGTGTTTTTTTATATACCAATAAATTATATTTTGATACATTAAATTGGAGATTACTGCAATTCGGTTAGCCCTATTCTTTCCTGTCTCCCTCTCTTTGGGATATATTTTTTGCTGTAGTTTGCCGGGGCTGAATAGCAGTCACCATCCACCTGGTATATATATAGTCTACACAAGGTCTATTCAAGCCTCCTGACTTCACATATATTTTAGTTTTCCAGCAGACAATCCTGGCCTCTTCCCCAAGGGCCAAATCTGCTATCTCATGGCCTTCTCTTCCATCCTGCTTCTCAGTCTGGCTTAATGGCATGGCTGCTGTAACCCCGGTCCTAAAGGATAGAGGAAATTCTCAGTCTGTGGCTCCTACCTTACTAAAAGCAAAAAAAAAGCCTCTTCCAGGAAGATCTATCATACCTGGAAAACTTATTGTGCTGGATGTGAACGCAATCAATTCAGTTCAAAAGATTACTCTGTGCCCCACATTCTGGCCTTCCTAGAAAAAGGTCTTAACCAAACCTTAGATCTAAGCAACCTTAACCGATTGCGCTATAGCTGAAAGATGGCTACAAAGCAGTCCTCCACTTCTGGGAGGGCATCCATGGAGCCCCGCCTCCCGCATGTGCCCTCGGATGCGCCCTGTGTCCTTTTGGCACAGCTGATCACAGATCGTGGTAAAGGGCCAATCACAGCGGCCCTTTACCATGTGCTCAGCTGGGTCCAATAACAGCAGATCACATGTAAACAGACTTGCCAGTTGCCAGCATTCCTTCCCTCACCCGCTGTCTGAGGAAAGGAGACAATAACTGGCAAGTATGAAAGAAAAATTACCGATTATCAATGCAGCCTCATTAGTGAAAAAAATTACTGCAAACTTTTATAACAAAAAAAAACAAAACAAAAAAAACACTTGTTTAGCAAAAAATAAACCCCAGTGGTGATTAACCACTTCCCATCCCATCCATTGTAATAAGATGCCCGCAGAGTGGCTCTGCCATCCTGGGCTGGAGTCATACGACATCCTCGGCTTCCTGGGGTTGTAGGGGGCGCGCACGCCACGTCACTCAGGAGCCGATGCGCATGCCCAGCAGCTGCGATTGCTCATCACAGAACAGGAACATGGATCTGTGTGTAAACACAGATTCACGTCCTGCAGGGGAGAGGAGACTGATCGGGTGTTCCTAGTATATCAGCCAGTGACATTTACACAGTAATCAGTGCATATTTATAGCTCTGATCGCTGTATAATTGTTAATGGTCCCAAAATAGTGTGAAAAAGTGTATCCGCCCACAATGTCGCACTCCCGATAAAAATGGCAGATCGCTACCCTTACTAGTGTAAAAAAAAAAAAAAAAGCCATAAATCGATAACCCATTTTGTAGGCGCTATAACTTTTGTGCAATCCAATATACGCTTATTGCGATTTTTTTTACCAAAAATATGGAGAATACATAATTGGCCTAAACTACCAAAAAAAAAAAAAATTGGGATATTATAATATAGCAAATAGTTTTCAAAATTGGCGCCCTTTGTTTATAGCGCAAAAAAATAAAAACCTGCAGGTGATAAAACCACCAAGACACAGCCATTTGTGGGGGAAAAAAAACCATGAGCAAAATTTCATTTGAGTACCTAGTCGCACGACAGCGCAATTGCCATTCAAAATGTTACAGCGCTGAAACTTGGCCTGGACAGGAAGGGGGTAAAATGCCCTGTATTTAAGTGGTTAAATACCAAATGAATGCGCAATTGTAATTCAGAGTGACAGCGCCCAGTATTGAAGTGGTTAAATGGCAAGTATCCCCTTTCAAGAGCCTCTGGCTTCACAACACATCCTTGTCAAATCCTTTATTCAAGGTGTTTCTTGTATTAGGACCCCCTTGCAGCACCCCGTGCTTCCCTGGGATCCTAATTTGGTTCCATCTTCCAGGAACCACCCATATCAGGGATATTTCTCTAGAGGTGCTCACAAAGTAGCTTTTTGGTAGTGATCCCACCTGTTTCTAAATATCTAAACTGGTGGCCTTTTCCTGTATTAGAGCCTTTCCTCATTACTTCATGACAAGGTTGTCTTACACCCATCTTTTTCCTTATACTAAAAATTTTAAACAAAGTAGAATAGAAACATTATACAGTGTGGGAACAGAAGATATATGTGCACAAACATCCATCCCCAAAATGTAGGGATGAAAAGCAATAGACTTAACAGGGGTGCCCAACTGCTGTGGCCCACCACCTCCTGCTGTGGGCTTGCCAACCCACCACCCCAAATCACAGGTTCCCGACCCACCATACTCAAGCATCAGCTTGCGAATAGAGCCAGTACTAGAGGAAGCAGAGCCAATACTTCCTGTGTAGCGGCAGCTCCTGTCACAGGTGATACCAAAATGTACTCCCCTATGACAGGAGCAAAACAGGAGGCATCGGCTTTGCTGCCGCCGCATGCTTCCTCCAGCGCCTGCTACTCTAATGCTGGGTTGGGAACCTGCAATCAGAAAAAGTGGCCAGCAGGGATACCAGCCAGCAGTAGAGAGGAAAAAAAAAAAAAACAAAAAAAAAAAAACCTTAGTTAGACTTACCGGTGACGGTATTTCTACGAGCCTTTCAGGACAGCACCTTGGAGAGAGCGTAGCTCCACCTCTTAGACAGGAAACACTGCGTGACAACGCCCCTTTAAAAAGCAGCTGCTTCCACCATGCCATCAGTTGTTACCGAGAAATCCTCCGACATGCTGGAAAATATAATCAGACAATTACCAGGTCCTATAATTATACTTTACATATGATAACCAAGGGAGGGAAGTAGGCTGCTGTCCTGAAAGGCTCGTAGAAATACCGTCACCGGTAAGTCTAACTAAGGTTTTCTCCCTTCGCCTTTCAGGACAGCACCTTGGAGAGGATAACCGAGAAACTTACTTCAGGGTGGGACTACTGCCTGCAAAACCTTCCTACCAAATGATTGGTCCGAGGCTGATAGTAGATCCAAGCGGTAGTGCCTTATGAAGGTCGAAAAACTGGACCATGTGGCAGCCTTGCAGATTTGCTCAGGAGATGCCCCAGCCCTTTCTGCCCATGATGCCGCCACTGCTCGAGTAGAATGAGGTAATACCCCTTCCGGAGGTTCCAGACCCAAAGATATGTATGCCTCTTTGATGGCCTGCTTTAACCATCTTCCAAGGGTGCTTTTGGAAGCTTTACCTCCTTTGTGAGTACCTTCCATTAAAACAAAGAGTGAGGATGACTTTCTGATTTCCTTTGTTCTTTCCAGATATTTAAGCAGGCACCTCCTGACATCAAGGGTATGGAAAGCTTCTTCTCCTGCTCCCGAAGGTAAAGGACAAAAAGTAGGGAGAATGATTTCCTGTGTACGGTGAAAAACTGAAGCCACCTTTGGTAGAAATGCTGGATCCGTCCTTAAGACTACCCTATCCTGTAGACATCTCATGAAGGGCTCTTTAATTGAAAGGGCTTGTAACTCACTAATTCTACGTGCGGAAGTTACTGCTACCAATAAAATAGTCTTTAACGTCAAGAAACGTAATGATGCTTCTTCTATGGGTTCAAACGGTGCCATAGTTAGACCCTGAAGAACTAAAGATAAATCCCATTTGGGAAAACTAACAACAGGTCTAGGCTTTACTTTTGCCATTGCCCTAAAAAATCTGATTATTAAAGGTTCCCCTGACAGGGTTCTTTCCAAAAAAACTGATAAAGCAGCTACCTGCGTCTTGAGCGTACTTGCTGCTAACCCCTTCTCCAATCCCTCTTGAAGAAATTCCAAAACTGAAAATGTGGTACGAAAATCAAAGTTTTTACTGGAACACCAAGAATTATAGATCTTCCAGACTTTAAAGTAAATGTCTCTCGTCACTTTTTTTCTACTTGCAAGAAGGGTAGAAATAAGCCTCTCTGATAAACCCTTCCGTCTTAAGATTTGTTCTTCAGAAACCAAGCTGTTAGTTTGAGGTAAGCTGGATCTGGATGGAGAATTCGGCCCTGACTCAACAGGTCTGTCCTGATTGGTAATCTCCAAGCAGGTTTCACTGAGAGGTTCATCAAGGTTGAAAACCAGGGTCTTTTTGGCCAATAAGGAGCTATTAATATTAGCTCCGTGGACTCCAATCTGAATTTGGCTAACACCTTTGGTATCAGTTGGAACGGGGGAAAAGCGTAGGACAGATGGAAGTCCCATTTGTGAGCTAACGCATCTACTCCGAGAGCTTGATCCTGTCTCTGAAGAGAGAAGAAGACTGGTATTTTTGCATTTTCCTCTTTTGCAAAGAGGTCCACTTGGGGATGACCCCAACTCTTGGAAATCTTTTCGAATAATTCCTGATTGAGAGACCACTCTGCTTCCCTTATTTCTTTCCTGCTGAGGAGATCTGCTAAGGTGTTTTCCGTCCCCTTTAGATGGACTGCTGATAGAGAGGCCACATTGTTCTCTGCCCATCTTAGGATCTGATGCGCTAGACCCATTAGGGTTTTGCTTTTTGTGCCCCCTTGCTTTGTTAAATATAATACTGTCGTCATATTGTCTGACAATATTTGGACATGTTGATTCACTAGAAATTCCTGGAGGGAGAGGAGGCTTAAGTGAACAGCCTTTAACTCTCTCCAATTTGAAGATCTTCTTGCTTCTGGTTTGGTCCAAACTCCCTGAACCGTTTTTTCTTCCAGGTGAGCTCCCCATCCCCAGGCGCTGGCATCTGTAGTCAGCCTTCTGGTTACCGGAAAGACCCAAGGAAGCCCTTTTGAAACGTTTCCTAGGTTCCTCCACCACCAGAGAGACCTTTTTGCTCTTGCCCCCAAGTTGAATTTCTTCTCCAGAGGTTCCTGGTATGACCAATTCATCAGGATATCCGATTGCAGAGGACGGGAATGCAACCTGGCCCACTGTACCGAAGGAATTGCTGCTGTCAACAGTCCCAGAGCGGACATGGCTTGTCTTACAGAGATCTCTGCGTTGGATTGAAGTGTTATCAGGGTCAACTGCATCTTCTCTATTTTCTCCTGGGGTAGAAAAATTCTCTGTTCTATCGAGTCTATTTCGTACCCCAGAAACCTTACCCTTTGAGATGGAATTAAGTTTGACTTCTGAAGATTGAGAAGCCATCCCAAACCTCTTAAATGTGTTTGAACTGTCTGTAGGTTGACCTCTACTTGACCCCTTGAGTCTGCAAACAGTAGCAGATCGTCCAAATAGGGTACTATTGAAATCCCCTTCAGTCTCAGGGGCTCCAAAGATTCCGCCATCACTTTTGTGAATACCCTGGGAGAAGAGGAAAGACCGAAAGGCAGAGCCCGAAACTGCAGGTGCCAAATCTCCCCTCCCCCCAGATTGACTGCAAGACGCAGGAACCTTTGTGATGGGGGCGCTATTGGTATATGGAGATAGGCATCTCTCAAATCGATGGAAGCCATATGACATTTGGGGGTTAGCAAGTTCCTTACTGAGAAAATCGTATCCATCCTGAATTTTTTGTATTTTATGGATCGATTTAGAACCTTTAAATTGAGAATCAGGCGGAACTTTCCTGATGGCTTTTTGACCATAAAAATGTGGGAGTAAAACCCCTTCCCCTCTTGATCTTTCGGAACCTGGGAAATGACCTTCTGTTGCATCAGTTCCTGTAACAGAGACTTCATGGCCAGAGCCTTTTCCCGATCCTTTGGCAGGTTTGTGATGTAAAACCGACTTGGGGGGCTTTGTGAGAATTCCAATTGATAACCCTTTTTGATTAACCCCAGAACAAAAGGACTCTTTGTTGTTTTTTCCCAGATTGGTAAGAAGTCCTGTAGTCTCCCCCCTACTAGATGGTCATTGTTTTTTAGGGGTTTGTTCTGGGGTTCTAAAGAGTACCCCACCTCTACCTCTTCCTCTCTGAGAAGACCAGGGTCTCTTCTGTGTGTGGTCCTTTTCCTTATCGGTTTGTCGAAAAGGACGAAAATTTTTCCTCTGCTGTACCGTTTTCTTCTTCTGTGGGAAAGCTTTCTTCTTGTCTGCTGTCCTGTCAAGGACAGTCTCTAGTTCTGGCCCAAACATCAGGTCTCCTGAAAAGGGAATTCCGCACAGTTTTACTTTAGAAGCTGAATCCCCTGACCAGGTCTTTAGCCAGAGTGCTCTTCTTGCTGAGTTAACAAGCGCAGAGGACCTGGCTGACATCCTGATAGATTCTGCAGAGGCATCTGCCATATATTTTACTGCCTTAAGCAGGGTAGGGAAGGACTCCAATAAGTCTTTTCTGGAGGTACCTGCCACAACATGATTTTTAAGTTGCTCTAACCAGCACTCCAGATTCCTAGCCACAACCGTAGCCGCCATTGCTGGCTTAAGATTAGCTAGAGATGAGTCCCAGGCTTTCTTCAGTAGCCCATCTGCCCTCTTATCCATAGCATCTTTGAGAATACCCATGTCCTCAAAAGCTAAATCAGTCTTCCTAGATACTTGAGAAAAGGCAGCGTCTATTTTTGGTTTTTTATTCCACAATAGTTCCTCATTCTCCTCAAAAGGAAACCTCCTTTTGAGGGTTTTAGAAAAAAACTGTCCTCTCTCTGGGTTCTTCCATTCCTTTTTAATAGTGTCTGTTAACACTTTATGCACAGGGAACACCCTGTGTTTAATTTCCTCCAGCCCCAGGTACATCTTGTCATGCACAGACAGCTGAGCCTTTTCTTCCTGGATCTCCAGGGTAGTATAAATTGCCTTGAGTAATTCATCCACCTCCTCAAGTGACAGCTTATATCTAGATGATCTTGACTCTTCTTCCACCTCCTCCTCCTCAGAATCAATGGTTGAGGGTGGAATGCTTTCCCTTTCCTCCTCCGACTCACTTTCCACCTGTCTGGAAGTGGACTGAGGGAAACTGG
The DNA here is from genome assembly GCA_037952925.1 of Lithobates clamitans. Classification (NCBI taxonomy): domain Eukaryota; kingdom Metazoa; phylum Chordata; class Amphibia; order Anura; family Ranidae; genus Lithobates; species Lithobates clamitans. Next base: position 30,385 of record JBBGZY010003535.1, read on the forward strand.
AGTGAGAACTCTGCTCTTGGCTGGAACTCTGGCCGTGCTTTACAAGGGAACGCACTGTCCCTAGGGCCTCTGCTAACTCCTTCCTCACAGAAGATAAGAGCTCTTTGCACTCTTGTGAGGATTCTTCTTTTACTAAATCCACAATGCAGGATTTGCACAGTGGTTTGGGCCAAGAGTCCCTTAAAGGATTTTTGCATGAGGGGCACTTTCTCCCTGTTCTCTCTGATTTGGCAGTAGCTTTCTGAAAACAGAGAAACAAGAAAAACCCAGGTCCTTTAGAACTAAGGCTTCAGAGAAAAGTAGTACCTCCAGCCAACACCCTAAGTGCCCAGAGTCTCACTCCTTTGCTGAACTGCTAATGGAAACTGTTACCCCATAGCAGACAGCAGCAGGTTTTGAATAACCACATCAAAGATAAAACACCCAGTGATATAAAAGGAAAGAGGTGCCACCGCACCTCTCCTACCTGGGCCTGGCCGGGAACCTGGGCGCCTGCATCCGCCATTGCTGCTGACGATTCCGCTGTCTCCATAGTGCAATCCGCAGCTGCTGCACTGTGTACTAGGCTCCATGTGCCAAACAAAAGGAAGTCCCGGCCAGAGGACCCGCCCCTTCCTCCTGCGTTCCAGCAGCAGGAACCAATCGCTGCTACGCCCCGCCGGAAGTATCCGCCCACCGGAACTGACATCACCTGCTGTCCGGGATTCGGCGCCGCCATGCAGAGGCCTGGCATGGACGCTCTTACTGAGCACAACCGCGGCCCCCCGAACACCCCGGGTGGAAAACTTCCGGCAGACCATTACTCCTGTGAGCCGGAGAAGGAAGGGACACCGGAGCACCCTCCTCACGTAAGGGAAGGAGCTGGGTTGGTCTGAGTACCCAAACGTGGAGGTCCTGCCAAAACCCTCTCCTTGGAGAGAGCGCAGCCCCTCTGGTTCCCCAAGCAGTGCTTCCACCATGGCGGAGGAAACACTAAAACTGATGGCATGGTGGAAGCAGCTGCTTTTTAAAGGGGCGTTGTCACGCAGTGTTTCCTGTCTAAGAGGTGGAGCTACGCTCTCTCCAAGGTGCTGTCCTGAAAGGCGAAGGGAGAAAAAAGCGCAGGTAAACCACATCAGTGTGAAAACAGCCTTAGGCCCCCCTTCACATGATTGGAGCAATCAGGGTGAGTCTTTCATGAGGGCCCAAATGGACCCTCCATTCACTTCTATAGATCGGGCGGCAGATGTGTCCATTTACAACCACAAAAAAATAAAATTATATATAACCCCACCCTAGAAGGGGGATCCATCCCCTTCTGTCTGGGTGGATAGGACTGGAGGTCCCATAAAATACTTTTAGCCCAAATCAGTGGTCTCCAATTTGCTTGCCTTTTTTCTGGCCCTTCGGGCACCATGCCTCCCCCCCCCCGACACCAAAGACGGGACATCATTCCTCCAACCAATACTAAAGATTGGACATTGTCCACACTCCACTATTTCCAGGGCATTTCCTACTCCCACCAGCCACCTTAAAGTAAACAGTAAACTGGCCCTTTGTTTAAAAAGTTGGAAGTTCCCTGGCCAAAGAGGGTTCTTCCACCTTAGTTCACTTACAATCCCATCCCCCCCCCAGCCTGTTTTGGAAGGGTGCCAATTCTAGGTAAGCCTTACAACTGCAGAAATCTGGACTTAAAGCCTACAACCTCAAGGTGATAATTTGAAGCTGTTCATTCCCCAATTTTATTTGAGACCTCTCAGCCCATCTTGTTGGTATGGAACATGTACACTCTTCACCCCTCACGCTCCTGTAGTACCAAGCAAGGAATTCCCCATCTTGGTAGGATAACAATGAGATGTGATAATAGATGGCAGTCTCCAGGTGGAGTCTCCTACATGCCAAGAGATGGAATTTACAGGCAATGGATGTAATATGGGGATTTGTCCAGCAATAGAATCTGTAGCATTTCTCAAGATTTAAAGTTCTAAAGTCAAACACTCCATGAGCAATAAAATCAAAAACAACTTTATTAAAAAAAAAAATTCTATTTACAAAAGCACACAGTGCCAACACAGTAAAACAAATGTCTGTACAGAGATCTTTATGGCATCACGGCCTGCGCTAGCCCAGCGAGGACCTCTGACCTCAGCTGAGGAATGGTGCTGATCTTCATCTGTTTGCTGCTGCCATACTTGTTCTTCACAGTCTGCAGGAAGAGAGATCACATTATCACCTTCATCTTAGAACCAGCATTGACCAAGACATGGAAACACATCAAGTTAACACCGAGAATACAATGCAGAAATGTAATCTAACGTGGTGCACAATTCAGTTAACACCAATGGCTACATCTTCCTCCCCCCTCATGTCCAGCATTTAGTAAGCTCACCATTTGCTTTGTGAGTCCTTTGTTCACCTTCACCACATTCTTGGCCATGTGCTGCATTATGGGAAGCAGAGAGTCTTCAGAATACATGGTGTAGTGTTGCAGCGTTGGAGTCTGGAAGAGATTTCTCTGTTCAGAGCGAAGCAGCAGAATGACCGATATTAGATTACGCATCAGGGGCCGATGCGGGTACTTACCCAGTCCCCAGCATTCAGGACCTTCATGGACAGGCAGGAAGCAGCAGCTGCGATCTGTGAGGGAGGATAATGCACCATCTCATAGTCAACCATGACCAGTTCTGTCAGATATTTGGCCAGACTGTGCTGCTCCGCTGTAACCTGGGGAGGAGAGGAACATGAACCGTCAACGAGGGGAAAAAACAGGTCTAACCAGAGCACACCCCTCCCCCGTCATATCATTTACATACACAGCAGGGGTAGGCAACCTTTGAGAGATGAGATCTACCTGGCCAACATTAAACAGATCACCGAGGTGCAGACCCCCCCCCCCTGTTACCTGCATTAACAGTAAAGTTAGCCCAATTTTTCATAATGTTATGCCAAGTAAATAGATACCCAACATGTCACACTTTAAAATTGCGCACTTGTAGAATGGTGCCAAATGGCACTTAAGAATCCCTATAAGCGACTCTTTAAAGTTTACAGGTTAGCTGTTTTAGTTACAGATGTCTAGTTCTAGAATTATTGCTCTCGCTCCAACTTTCGCAGCGATACCTCACATGTGTGGTTTGAATGCTGTTTACATATATGGGTGTGACCTACGAATGAGTTTGCTTCTGCAAGCGAGTGCTTTAACAGCTGCTGGACCAGCCGCTGCGGTTATAACCCGCTGCATAGCAAGAGTGCTGATGCTTGCGATGACAGTCGGCCACGAGCGATTGTGACCAGGAGACACAGAACAGGATGAGTGTAAACCACACTTCCCTATTCTGACAGGAGTAACAGATCATGTGTTCCCATTGGCTAGGAACCACGATATGTTACTTCCTCCCACTTCAGTTAGAATCACATAGCAGGGAACAGTTAACCCCTTCATCGCCCCCTAGTGTAAACCTTCACTGCCAGTGGCATTTTTACAGTAATAAATTTTTAATTGCACTGATCGCTGTATTAATGCCAATGGTTCCAAAATGTGTCAAAATTGTCCTGATGTGTCCACCATAAATGTCAACAAAAACGAAGCGATCAAATACCACCAAATGAAAGCTGTGTGGGGGGAATTTGTTTGGGTACAATGTTGCACGACCGTGCAATTGTCAGTTAAAGTGACAGTGCTGAATCGCAAAAAAACACTCTGGTCAGGAAGGGGGTAAATTCCTTCTGGGGCTGAAGTGGTTAAGAAAAGTTTGATGCTTTAAATTTTTTGATCACTTTTTCCCTATTACAAGGAATAAAACATGACCGGTCCCTCTTTACTCTGAGATCTGGGTCTACAAGTCCCAGATCTTTCCTCTAGGCTGGGAAGCCTGAAAATATAAAGAGATTTGGACTTCCCAACTGAGGCGACAGCTTCTCCCCCCCCCCCCCAAATGCAGAGATCAGGCGAGTCAAAACACGCCCGGCCTCTAAAAGGTCATAGAGACTTCTGGGGAAGATCTAAGCCCAGATTCTCTATGGTCAACTTCCGGCGCTGGCCGATTTCTCCGGCTCAGCGATTGCACAGACGAGCTGGTAGAAGCACTGGAGTGATGTCCCCTCCCACCGCCTGTAAGAACGAGCGATCGCATGAACAGCTGCTGATTTTTCTTGCAGTGTAGGGAATCGCCGGCTGTAAAAATTATCTGAACGATGCCTGTAACTGCACCCAGATACCACAAAGTCTGTGATGTCATGACAGCGTGTGGGCAGGAAGTGGTTACATTTCTTAGCAAGCCCCCCCCCCCCCCCCCAAATCAAATGTTACTTTATAAAACTTAGTTCATCATGAAGATACATCTGTTACTGCAGGCCGATTTGACTAGTGTCAAGCCTGGCCATCTGCCGATTTCTGGCCGGCATAATTAGATGGTCAAGCAGCATGCAAAAAAGGTCAGCAGGATGCATTACTGGGGT
>JBBGZY010003536.1:0-41848 GCA_037952925.1 Lithobates clamitans
AATTGTTGTCTCCCTTTTGAGTTGAGACTATTTTTGCACTGTTATTGCATTGTTATATATAGTCTGGGTGGAAAGGGAAGGTCGGGGACTCTCCTATCGAACCTTGCCCTCCCTCTCTCCCAATTAGGATTGCATATACTCCAGGAGTGCAATTCTGCCCCCCTGTGAATTATATGCTGATACCGTGTGTTCACACGGAACGAGGACTTTGAACCTTAATTCGGTCGTTTTCTCTTTAATTCCGGTATTCTTCTTTCTACCTGTTTTTCTCCTTTCGCTCTACCTCCGGCCATCATCTTAACTCTCCCTCATCCTTTTCCCCTTTCTGATCCCAACTAACCCATCCTCTCCTCCCAACCCCCCTTCCCCCCCTCCTCCCTCCTTTCCTCCTTATCCAAAATGGCGCTGGACAATATCAAAAATCTCACACAGACATTGCCTTCATCCAAGAGACGCACTTCAAAAACGACAGACTAAACTACCTACAGAATAGGTTCTACCCATTGGCATATCATTCAACTAACCCAACGACCAAATCCAAAGGGGTGTCTATATTGATATCCAGTAAACTTCCTTGGCGAATACAGGACACCTTAGTAGACCCCACGAGACACTACATCTTCCTCAGGGGACTTGTGGGAGAAATACATATCACATTAGCAACTATCTTCGCCCCAAACGAAATCCAGGTCTCATTCCTAGACGGAATCATGAGCAAACTCCAAGACTTCACACGCGGTCAATTGATCTTAGGAGGAGACTTAGAGATTAGAGTATTAGAGAATACATAATTACATCGCATTTAAACACTTACAAATACATCTATTCGACACTTTATATTTGCATTAAGTGTTAACTCAAAATTCCTTAATCTCTACATAAACATTCATATATTATACCCTTATAATTTTACCTAAATTGAGACCTCGGTATTACAAAGCTTATTCCCAGTATCTTATTCCTTATTTATTTCTCTAATCCTCCCTTTAGTTCCTTTTATTAAATACCCCAGACCCTACCTATAGAAAAACATAAAAGAAAGAGAAAAAAGAGGAAAAAAAAAAAACAATCCCATACTCCTTTCTATTTTGGGCCGAGTAGACCAAGTCTTCCATGGCTCCAATTTCTCTAACTTTATTAAGCCACCTTGCAATAGAGGGTGGTCTTGTGTCTCTCCAACATATAGTGACACAGGCCTTGGCTGCATTTACCAAGTGGCACAGCAAGGACTTTTTATATACCTGCATCGGGATCTGTGAACAATGGAGCAGGAAAAAGGTGGGGTCATCTGGTATAAAAAGATCTGTAAGTTTTTGAGAGATTTTCTGAACCTCTAGCCAATATTTTCTGATCTTAGTACAGGACCAGAAAATATGAAGGAGTGTTCCCTCTTCTTTTCCGCATCTCCAGCATCGGTCTGAGGTCTTCACTGTAAATTTACTAAGCCTCGACGGGGTGTAGTACCATCTAGTTAACAATTTGTAATTTAATTCCTGTATTCGTGTACTTATTGACGAGTTATATTATTGACGAGTTATATAATGGTATGAAATTTACCGCAAAAGTATTTCCTATATTTGATGGTACATATGTACCCAAATATTTCAGCACCGCGGGTACCCATTTAAAGTTGAAAATTGGTTGTATAGCCTTTTGTATTAAAGGGGGCAGTCTCACCCCCATCGCTTCTGATTTAGCGTAATTCATTGCCAAGTGAATGATATTCAGGCGTTGAGTTGGATTAAAAGTTATATTAAGATCTCTTTCCCACTTACTAATGGATGGTAACACAAACTCCTCTGACGGGGTATTTAACAGTGTGTAAATCTTAGAGATCACCCGGGGGAGAGGTTCTTTCTCCTCACAGTATAATTCAAATACCGTAAGTTACGCCGGTAATTTATATGTGGTCCCAAGGTCCTTAGGAAATGGCGTATTTGTATTGCTTGCCAAATATTTACCTCATAATTCCCTCCTGTTTGAATCAATGCTGCAATTGTTGGTCAGGCCTCTAATTGCACAAAGTATGACACTTGAAAACCTCCCTTCTCCTCCAATTTACTAAATGCTCCCTTTTCCATTCCTGGTTGGAATTTGGGATTTCCCAATATAGGATATAGAGGTGAGTGGATTGAGGAAAATCTAGAGATACTACAAATCTTAGCACAAATTAGTAGTGTAGGACCTAAAATAGGATGTTTTTTAAGGGAGAGGGTAGCTCCTTGGAACACCAGGGCGCTCTACGCAGAGGTACTGGGCTCAGTTGTTGTTCCATGTCTATCCATTGCTTAAATTCCCCATGTCTACACCAATCCACTAATCTCCCTAAGAGGGCCACTTGATAATACTTGAATACATCCAGAACAGCTACCCCCCCCCCCCCCATAGCACTTGGGTATCGTCATTAATCTTCTACCAATCCTAGGTCTTTTCTTCGCCCATAAAAATTTAGTAAAAAGTTTACCTATCTGATGAAAAAAAACCACCGGGATAGTAATAGGTAATGCCTGAAAAAGATATAAAAATTTTGGTAGAATACACATTTTGATAATGTTACAGCGGCCAAACCACGAGTGTAGTCCGTGTTGCCACTTGTCTAGAAAAGACTGTACTGAGTTATATAATGGTATGAAATTTACCGCAAAAGTATTTCCTATATTTGATGGTACATATGTACCCAAATATTTCAGCACCGCGGGTACCCATTTAAAGTTGAAATTTGGTTGTATAGCCTTTTGTATTAAAGGGGGCAGTCTCACCCCCATCGCTTTTGATTTAGCGTAATTAATTTTTAGATTTGATAAGGCTCCATAGATCTTGAATTCTTTCATAAGATTAGGCAATGAGAAAACAACAAGTCGTCTGCATAAGCTGAAACTTTATAGTTCTTATTTCCCAAGCATACCCCCTGGATATCCGGGTTTTGGCAAATCTTGTTAAGTAAAGGTTCTAACGTAAGGGCAAACAATAATGGCGACAAGGGACATCCTTGTCGCGTGCCATTTGTAATTTTGAAAGGTTTTGAAAATACTCTGTTTACTTTAACTGATGCCTGTGGTGTAGTATAAACTCCTGATATCCATTGGGTCATACGGTCTCCCACTCCCATTTGCTTAAGCACCTCAAACATAAACTGCCAATTTACTCTGTCGAATGCTTTTTCAGCATCTGTGCTCAAAAAAACACAAGGTGTATTTGTGTCGTTGGCGTATTGCACTAAGTCAAGTGCCTTAATAGTATTATCCCTCACCTCACTGGTCGGGACAAACCCCACTTGATCTAAATCCACAAGCTGGGAGAGCAATGGTTGAAGCCGTAGGGCTAGTACTTTGGTAAAGAGCTTTAAGTCCACGTTCAATAATGAGATGGGCCGGTAACTGCCACACTCCGCCGGATCCTTCCCTTCCTTTGGTATCACTGAAATGTGTGCCAGTAATGCTTCCGGGGATAGCGTGGCACCTCGGCCCAACGCATTATATACCTTTGTCATCTGATTACCCAGTATCGAATAAAAACTCTTATAATATTGTATGGAGAATCCATCTGGACCTGGTGCTTTCCCAGGTTTAACCGTTTTTAACGCCTTATTAAGCTCTTCGGTGGAAATGGGCATTTCCAAGTTATGACAATCTAATGATGATATCCGAGGGAGCCGTGCTGAGTAAAGGTATTCCTCTATTGTGGTAAGAGGTGAGGGTACTGGGTTCAGATTATATAGAGAGGAATAATATTCTCCAAACTTCTGCACTATTCCCTTTGGCAGTAATATTAACTGTCCGTTTCCCCCTTTTATTTGAGGTATGTATGTTGTCGTACCTCTTTCTTTAAGTTTCCCAGCCAATAACTTGCTGCATTTATCTCCCAGTTCATATGTTGTTTTTCTGCCTAGCTGTATCTTTGCCTTAACTTTATATCGAAGGATGTCCGTGATCTGCCGCCTCAAATGCATCAATTCTTTCCCAACAGCGGGTGCCTGTGACCTCCTATCTTGAGATTCCAAGACCTGTATTTCCTCTAATAGCTTTTTTATCTGTTTTTCTCGTTCTTTCTTACGCTTGGATTCATGTTTAATCAAAATCCCCCGGATCATGGCTTTATGAACCTCCCATACCATCCCCGGGTCACTCCCCGGTGTGTCATTTATTTGAAAGTGTACCATAATTTCTTTAACTACATCCTCCCTAATCTCGGGATCTTGCAGCAGGCTCTCATTTAAGCGCCATCGCCACTCCGGGGAGGGAGCCGTGCCCGGGAGGGAGAGGCACAACGTGACCGGGGCATGGTCTGACCACGTTATACTTCCTATGGAAATCCCCAAAACTGAGTCAAGTAGATAGTGTGGAACCAGGAATAGGTCTATACGGGAGTATACTTGATGTGGGTTCGAGAAGAAAGTATAATCTCTCTCTCCTGCGTGTAAGGTCCGCCATGCGTCTACCAACTGTAATTCGTGCAGGACTGAGGAGGTCCCGGAGGAGGTGTCTACCCTAGGGTCCAACGGGATATTGAAATCCCCCCCCCAGAATCAACTTTCCCTCCGCAAACTCTGCTAATTCTGTCAAAACTTTCCCCAGGAAGGAGTCTTGATGTATGTTCGGTACATATACAGTGGCTAACGCCACTTTAGCACGATACGTGCACGATACGTGCTAGTGTTGTGACCCTAGGGAATCGCGCATGCACGATACGTGCTAGCGTTGTGACCCTCACAACACTAGCACGTATCGCGCATTTGCGATTCCGTTTTAAACGGCAAAGGAGTTTTAATCTGTTACTTTTGCTGTAACTGCTTTTATCCACCTGTTTTTTATTCAATAAATCAAAAGTCATAGTTTATCTACACTATTGGAGTCCCCCTTTTTTCTTTTTTGGAATCTGTGGTTTACCTCCGCCTGATCTCTTTTTGGCAAGAAGTATTGTAAGTGCCCCTGGGAGTATTCCCCCTGCATTGGTGCCCCTGCTACTGCGGATCAGCTGCCTAAGAAGGGGACCGGCAGGACAACCCATGGAATCTATTGTGAGACATCCCCAGGAGTCCATCTTCCACTACTAAGCCTGCTTTGACCCCCCTGAGTAAGGGCGGTCGCAGGCTCTCTAATAAGCCTCCAATCTTTATCATCTGGTGGTGGGCTGTACTAGCGGTGGATCACGTAACTTCGAACTCTGCATTGGCTTATCTGTGGACTTGATTTTTCACTCATCACATTTATGAAATTGATTCTAATTATTTGTATTTGTGTTGTTTATACACCTTATATGGCATGTTTTTTTTACGAGCCAATATCACTTGCTGTTTTTTATCATTGCAGTATAACTTTAACGGTTTAATTATTTATTTTTTGGTCATAATATTTTATACGTGTTTAACCACATATTTATCCACTTTGTCATTTGTCCAGCGCTGCACTATTCTTTTTGATAATATCACATGGTCAGACCATGCAACCATATTTCCTACATACACCCTGACTGGTACCACGTCACCCAGACACTGCTTCTGGCACCTAAACGAAAGCCTCTTACAGACCCCAGAGGTACTAGAAGAGGTGACTAAAGAGCTAAGTTTGTACTTTCAGACGAACGACAGACCAGAATATGACCCAGGCATACTGTGGGAAGCACATAAACCAGTCATTAGGGGAACCCTTATCAAGCACGGGGCCCGAATTAAAAGAGAACGAGCAAACACAAGCACGTTCCCTCCCCGGCCTCAGAGATGGACCTTACGATAATCAGAAGACAGATCACCGATCTGTTATTATATAAGGCCAATACCGGCACTGCAGTTTTGCCGCAAAGTGAGTTACGAGTCAGGAGACAAATGTGGTAAACTCCTCGCGAAACACGTTAAGGAACACAAACTTCCCTCATATATCCCCCGGGTTGTCAGGGGCGATGGACAAAAAGTTGCCCTGCCAGTGCAGATAACACAGGAATTTAGAGAGTATTACTCTCACCTGTATAATTTACCATTGCCAACGTCGCCTCTGCCAGCCATGGAGGAAAACATTATAGCATCTCAATTACCATCACTGTGCCCTGAACTTTGCGAGGAACTAGACTACTCTATCTCCCTTCTGGAATTACAAAAAGCATTAGAGTCATTGAAACCAGGGAAAGCACCGGGCCCTGATGGGTATACAGTACAATACTACAAAACATTACTCCCAATCCTAGGCCCACACATGATTCAGCTATTCAATGCGATCGATTCTGGCTCTGCTTTCCCCAGAGACACCCTGTCAGCCCACATCTCTGTAATACATAAAGTAGGGAAAGACCCCACTGCATGCGGCAGCTACAGACCCATATTGCTGTTAAATACTGATCTCAAGTTATACACAAAGATTCTAGCTACCCAGTTGGCTAAACACCTGGAAAAACTCATCCACCTAGACCAGGTGGGATTTATTCCCACGTGGGAAGCAAGAGACAGTACCTCTAAAGTGCTGAATCTCCTCCTCTCCTGAAAAGCCCAGTCCACAGATACCCCGAGTGTCTTTCTGAACACTGACGTGGAAAAGGCATTTGACCGGGTGTACTGGTCATTTATGTTTTCCGTCCTCAGACATATTGGACTGGGAGAGGTGATGCTGAGTCGGATAGCTGGAATATACTCTAACTCGACCGCTCAGGTAAAAGTGAACGGCATACTATCAGAACCCTTCCCAATCAGAAACGTAACGAGACAAGGTTGCCCATTATCTCCCCTATTGTTCACCCTATCCCTAGAACATTTCCTCTCTAGGGTCAGATTGAACCCCGACATACGGGGATTAAAAGTAGGTAAGACACAACATAAGGTTTCGGCTTATGCCGATGACCTACTTTTCTCACTCACTAATCCAGCAATATCACTGCCAAATCTACTCAAACAATTCGACATATATGGCACTTAATCTAACCTGAAGATAAATTTTACAAAATCAGAGGCGATGGAAATAGCTACATCACCAAGAACCCTCCCATCGATGCACTCAGATTTCCGCTTTAAGTGGACATCGACCGCACTAAATTACCTAGGCACGAGCATCCCGGCCAACCTCTCCTGAATATATGACCTAAACTCACCCCCTGCTTACAAAAACTAAGATGCTACTAGATAAATGGCAAACAAACCTTCATTCTTGGTTTGGTAGGTGTAATTTACTAAAAATGTGCATACTGCCAAAGTTTCTTTACCTATTCCAAGCCCTACCAGTCAAAATACCAAACACATTCTTCAGACAAGTTCAAACATTGTTCACACACTTTGTCTGTGCCCACAAAAAAACATGCATACCATGCACACAATTGACACTGCCAAAACATTACGAAGGCCTAGCACTTCCAGACGTCAGGAGATATTATCTAGCAATGCATCTAGGCAGAGTCATTGACTGGCAACGCCACAGTGAACTGAAATTGTGGGCGCAAATATAACAAGAACAATCTCTCATCCCCTTGAAGAACGCACTTTGGTGTTGGGACTCTATACCACCTGACCTAAAAACACATCCCTTGATAGGAAACACCTTGAAACAATGCTTAAAAGCCACTACACAAATACAGCAAATGACCAAGACATCACCCTTGACCCCGATTCTAGGAAACCCCAAATTTCTCCCAGGCATATCATCCGCACATTTTCAGACTTTACGTGAATCCGGGAACATCACTGCATCTGAGTTTGTGATAGGAGATAGATGGCCCACCATTGAGCAATTGATGGACTCAATGGGACCCTATTGGCTCACATTCTGGACTGCTGTACAAATACATCACTTCCTCCAAACTCTGAAAGACCCTCAGGCATACGCGAGACATCTCACCACATTCGAAGAGTACTGTTCGGGACTAGAATCTCAAGTCCTCTCAAAAATGTACATGCTGCTCAATACCCCACCTGAGCAACCAGAGTTATCTAGCATACTGAAACGGGGAACAGATTTGCACCGCACTTTTACTGCACCACAAATACAAAACATGATAAACCTATCCCTAAAATTCTCATTATGTACCAAGATACAGGAAACCAACTATAAGGTCTTAATGCGATGGTACACGACACCCAGCAGACTTCACACTATATTCCCCGACACGCCAAAAAGGTGCTGGAGATGTGGTAAAGGCAAAGGAACGATTCTACATATATTCTGGACGTGTTCTAAACTGACATCTTTTTGGGCGACAGTTCGTACCATCTCTCAAAAATTTACAGATTTTGTGATTCCAGATGACCCAGTATTTTTTCTACTACACGTCTCCACCATGTCAGTTAAAACTTACAAAAAATCCATACTGCGACACTTAGTGAATGCAGCCAAGTCCTGCATTCCCTTACTGTGGAAACAGCAAAACCCACTTATAGCCAACTGAAGACATTTTTCAGTCAGATTGTGCCTCGCGCTGCCGAGGAGTGTTCATGTAGGTGAGGGGCGTAATTTAACATGAAGGGCGCAGATGTAGAAGTACAGTTAAATCACGCTTGTTTATTAATAAAAGTAAATAGAACAAACGTAGTCAAAAACATAGAGAGAGTTCTATGAATAGAGTTCAGGAACCAGAATGGATAGTCAAACGTCAGGGAGCCGGTAATGAGCGGAGTAAAACAGCAAGCAGGATCTGGAGCCAGAAGGAATGTCAGCCAAGCAAGTCTTTTAACAGGAATGCAGGAGATAGTCTCTGTGATGTTGACTAGGGATGAGCTTCAAGTTCCAGTCAAACCCATTTTCGACTCGAACATCGCATGTTCGACCGTTCGTCGAATTTAGAATGTTATGGGCCATTCGCGCCAAATTCGAGTGGCGCGTCATGGCCATAATTTACTGCGGCATTGCAGTGCATTGCTGGCTGATGATTGGCCAAGCATGCACTATGACCCGCATGCTTGGCCAATCACAGCGCCATCTGTACAGAGAGCCGTAATTGGCCAAAGCCAGGGTGGCTTTGGCCAATTATGGCTCAGGGGGTTTAGTACAAGCCCCACACTATATAAGGCCGCCTGCGTGGCGGCCATGTGCAGTATGCTGCGGCGGCGAAGAAATAGACAGAGAGACAGTGTCATTTGATTTAAGTTAGAGTAGGCAGGCGACGCAGTTAGCTGCATTTACAGTGTATTGTGTATATATATATATATATGCATCCTAGGTGTTATCTATATCTATATATATATATATATATATATATATATATACATCTATCTATATCTATATATAGATATAGATCTATCTATCTATCTATCTATCTATCTATCTATCTATCTATCTATCTATCTATCTATCTATCTATCTATCTATCTATCTATCTATATCTATATCTAGATATAATATAGATATATATCTATGTATATATATATATATACACTGTATTCAGTTTAGCTAGATCCGTTCCTGTTATTCTCTTCCTACTGACAGGCAGGCAGGTGTTTTTACAGTATTTACAGCTACCTGAAGAAAATTGGTGGTGTTCTTCTGATCCTATTAGCTGCAGTATTTACAGATAGTGTAGTGCGTCCTCTGCACAGTGTGCACCTAAAGCTACCTGAAGAAAATTGGTGGTGTTCTTCTGATCCTATTAGTACCGCAGGCAGCTGCAGTATTTACAGTTAGTGCAGTGCGTCCTCTGCACAGTGTGCACCTAAAGCTACCTGAAGAAAATTGGTGGTGTTCTTCTGATCCTATTAGTACCGCAGGCAGCTGCAGTATTTACAGTTAGTGTGGTGCGTCCTCTGCACAGTGTGCACCTAAAGCTACCTGAAGACATTTGCTGTTGTTCTGATCCTATTAATACCACAGGCAGGCAGCTGCAGTATTTACAGTTAGTGTAGTGCATCCTCTGCACAGTGTGCACCAAAAGCTACCTGAAGAAAATTGGTGGTGTTCTTCTGATCCTATTAGTACCACAGGCAGGCAGCTACCGTATTTACAGTTAGTGTACTGTGTCCTCTGCACAGTGTGCACCTAAAGCTACCTGAAGAAATTTGGTGGTGTTCTTCTGATCCTATAGTACCACAGGCAGGCAACTGCAGTATTTACAGTTAGTGTACTGCGTCCTCTGCACAGTGTGCACCTAAAGCTACCTGAAGAAAATTGGTGGTGTACTTTTGATCCTATTAGTATCACAGGCAGGCAACTACAGTATTTACAGTTAGTGTACTGTGTCCTCTGCACAGTGTGCACCTAAAGCTACCTGAAGAAAATTTCTGTTGTTCTGTTCCTATTAATACCACAGGCAGGCAGCTACAGTATTTACAGTTAGTGTACTGTGTCCTCTGCACAGTGTGCATTTAAAGCTACCTGAAGACAATTTGTGGTGTTCTTCTGATCCTATTACTTACCGCAGGCAGCTGCAGAATTTACAGTTAGTGTACTACATCCTCTGCACAGTGTGCACCTAAAGCTACCTGAAGACAACTGCTGTTGATCTGATCCTATTAATACCACAGGCAGTCAGCTGCAGTATTTACAGTTAGTGTACTGCGTCCTCTGCACAGTGTGCACCTAAAGCTACCTAAAGAAAATTGGTGGTGTTCTTCTGATCCTATTAGTACCACAGGTAGGCAGCTGCAGTATTTACAGTTAGTGTACTGCATCCTCTGCACAGTGTGCACATAAAGCTACCTGAAGACAATTGCTGTTGTTCTGATCCTATTATTACCACAGGCAGGCAGCTGTAGTATTTACAGTTAGTGTACTGTGTCCTCTGCACAGTGTGCACCTAAAGCTACATGAAGACAATTGCTGGTGTTCTCATACTAATAATACTACAGGCAGGCAGTTGATTCTGCTAACTGCAGTATAAGTATATATATACATCCCAGCTTTGTGCAGTTACATCTCACTGCAGGCCATTAGTATGTCTGGAAGGCCAACAAGGAGAGGCAGACAGTCACAAGCCAATAAAAGAGGGCAAGCAGGCTCTGTGTCTAGAGGCAACAGTGCTGGTCGTGGAGACGGTGCATCCTCATCAGTACATGGCTGTGGGACATGCTTGTCCTTTTTTTTGGCAGCTGGCCGTGTTGCGGCAGACTTGGAAGAGTGGATGACCAAGCCGTCCTCATCCTCCTCATCCTCTCTCACCCAGGCTCAGGGTACTTGGTCTGGCAAAGCAGCTGCCAATGTGGCCTCTTACCTCGGCTCAGTGGCATCAGTCACTTCTTCCCTAGCCAAACCATGTCCTCCTGAAGAGTCCCCCAAACTGTTTGACCACAGTGTCGAGTACATGCTCCAGGAAGATGCCCAGCGTTTTGAAGGCTCCGATGATGGTACCCAGCTAGAGGAAGGCAGCAACGTGAGCCCAGAGAGAGGGGGTGCCCAAGAAGGACAGCAATCTGGCAGTCATGTTCCCCCAGCTGCAGCATACTTGCAGCTTTGCTCCAGTGATGAGGAGGGAGGGGATGATAAGGTCACTGACTCCACATGGGTGCCTGATAGGAAAGAGGAGGAGGAGGTGGCACATCTCCAATGAGGCAGGATGCCCTCCAGGGGCCAGCTTAAGGGCAGCACACCGACTGCATCACACCGCAGAGCTCGGCATGTGCAGGGCGCTGCTGCACGTTATTCCAAAATTTCTGTGGGCTTTTTTTGAGATGAGTGCATCAGATCCCACCACTGCTATTTGCAACATATGTCTCAAGCGTATCTCTCATGGCCAAAACATCACCCGCTTGGGCACCACATGCTTGACCAGACATATGTCGACCTGCTATGCAGTTCGTTGGCAAGCGTACCTAAAAGTCCCACACGAAAGAACAAAGCGGACCTCTCCTTGCTCCTCATCAGCTGGGATCTCCAACCCCACTATACCTTAAGTCCTCTCTGAAACCTGCACTGAGAGGAATGAAGGTGTAGAATTAGGTGTGTCACAGCCAAGTACTTGCGGGCAATCTGCTATCGGTACACCGATGTCAGATTGTACCAGGCAAATTTTCCTGCCCCAGCTGCTGCACTGCCGAAAGAAGTTCGCTCCCAGCCAGCCACATGCCCAGCGGTTGAATGGTAGCTTGGCTAAATTGCTAGCACTTCAACTGCTGCCTTTTCAGTTGGTAGACTCTGCCCCCATCCGTGAGGTTGTGCAATGTGCGGTTCCTCAGTGGCAAGTTCCCAAACGCCACTTTTTCTTACGGAAGGCGATTACGGCTCTCTACCGGCATGTGGAAGGCAATGTCCTGGCCTTGCTGGACAGGGCGGTCAGCGGTAAGGTGCATATTACCGCTGACTTATGGTCCAGCAGGCAAGGACAGGGACATTACATATCTTTTACCGCACACTAGGTGACTCTTCTGGCAGCTGGGAAGGATGCAGGACAGGGTGCAGTAGTGTTGGAGGTTGTTCCGCCACCAAGCCTCCAAAATTCTACTAGTGGTGATTCTGCCACACCTCTCTCCTCCTCCTCTTCTTCTTCCTTCATGGTCTCTTCCTGTGCTGATTTGTCCTCGGAACCAGCGGTGCTCCACAGGCGTTCAAGGGGCTACGCAAGCATGCAGGCAAAAAGATGCCATGTGGTGCTTGAGCTGGTGTGCTTGGGGGACAGGAGCCACACTGGGGCAGAGATTCTTTCAGCTCTGCAGGGGCAGGTTCAGAGGTGGTTGACGCCACGCCAGCTTAAGCCAGGTATGGTGGTTTGCGACAATGCCACCAACCTCCTCTCTGCCCTCCGACAGGGACAACTGACCCATGTGCCCTGTTTGGCTCACGTCCTTTACTTGGTGGTGCAGCGGTTCTTGGGCAGGTACCCGGGCTTACAGGATGTCCTCAGGCAGGCCAGGAAAGTCTGTGTGCATTTCCGTAGGTCATATAATGCCAGTGCTCGACTGGCTGACCTCCAAAAGAAATTTAACCTGCCCAAGAAGCGCCTAATCTGTGACATGCCCACCAGGTGGAACACAACTTTGGCCATACTGCAGCAGCTGCACACGCAGCAGAGAGCCATCAATGAGTACCTATGCAACTATGGCACCAGGACAGGGTCAGGGGACCTTGTTTTTTTTCCCACGCCAGTGGGCTATGATCAGGGATGCATGCACTGTCCTGTCACCATTTGAGGAGGCCACGAGGATGGTGAGCAGTGACAGTGCATGCATCAGTGACACTGTCCCTCTTGTCCACCTGTTGGAGAACACGCTGCATGGAATTATGGACAGGGCACTTGAGGCAGAACAGAGGGAGGAAGAGGAGGACTTCCTTACCTCTCAAGGCCCCCTTTATCCAGACAGTGTTCCTGCATGCCCGCCGATCACACAGGAAGAGGACAAGGAATAGGAGGAGGATTGTGTCAGCATGGAGGTGGAACCTGGCACTCAGGATCAGCAGCAGTCTTCAAGGGATCATTTACAGTCCGAAGAAACCCATGGACTTGTACGTGGCTGGGAAGAGGTGGCTGCGGATCATGTCGTCCTTAGTGACCCAGAGGACTCTGGGCCGAATGCCTCAGCAAACCTACGCTGCATGGCCTCCCTGATCCTGCAAAGCCTGCGGAAGGATCCTCGTATTCGTGGTATCAAGGGGAGGGATGATTACTGGTTGGCAACCCTCCTTGATCCACGTTACAAGGGTAAGGTTGCGGACCTTATCTTGCCGTTGCAGAGGGAGCAGAGGATGAAACATCTTTGGGAGGCCTTGCAGAAAGGTTGCAATTGGGAGGTTACAATTTCTTGGTCCTCCTGGACAACGTGTTGCTGAGGCTTCGGTCAGTCACAGAAGGAGCAGTGGAGAGGGTGGCCGTCTGACTGATGCGTTCAGACAATTTTTTAGTCCGCAGCCCCAAGGTCTGATCGGTTCCAGCAACCATCGCCAGCGTCTGATTCACATGGTGCAGGATTACCTTTGGGCAAGATCAGACTTGGACACCTTTCCCACCGAAAATCCTCTGGGTTACTGGGTCTTGAGGATGGATCACTGGCCAAAGCTTGCACAGTATGCAATTGAGCTACTGGCCTGTCCTGCATCCAGCGTTCTTTCGGAACGCACATTTAGGGCTGCTGGAGGCTTTGTAACCGATCACAGGGTGCGCCTGTCCACCGAATCGGTCGATCAGCTGACCTTCATAAAAATGAATCAGTCTTGGATCACCAGCTACCAAGCACCTGATGCTGATGTAACCGATTGATTTTTTTTTTAATGTGAGATCGATCCCTTCAAGAGACTGCCTATGCTGATTCTGAGTGACTATCCTGTTATGCTGAGTAACAATCCTCTTCCTCCTCAATTTTCATGCTGATAGCTTGTAAGAACATTTTTGGTTCTGGGCACCGCCACCATTGGCCAAGGCCCAATTTTTCAGCCCCTGTTTAACAGGGGCGTGTAATTACAATTTTTGATGCAATACTTTGCAGCAGGGCTCATTCCTGCGCTCCAACTATAGTATCTGTGAGGGGTTGCAGTGTTGTGGCACCGGCACCAGTGCCCAAGGCCCAATTTTTCAGCCCCTGTTTAACAGGGGCGTATAATTACAATTTTTCATGCAATACTTTGCAGCAGGGCTCATTCCTGCACTCCAACTATAGCATCTGTGAGGGGTTGCAGTGTTGTGGCAATTTTTCTGCCCCTGTTTAACAGGGGCGTGTAATTACAATTTTTGATGCAATACTTTGCAGCAGGACTCATTCCTGCGCTTCAACTAGAGTATCTGTGAGGGGTTGCAGTGTTGTGGCACCAGTGCCTAAGGACCAATTTTTCTGCCCCTGTTCAACAGGGACATGTAATTACAATTCTTGATCTAATATTTCACAGCAGGGCCCATTCCTGCGCCCACCAAGAGTAACTGTGAGGGCTTACAGTGTTGTGGCAACACCACCACCAAAGGCCCAGTTTTTCTGCCCCTGTTCATCAGCTGCATGTAATTACACTTCTTGATATAATATTTCACATCAGGGCCCGTTCCAGCGCCCACCAAGAGTAACTGTGAGGACTTACAGTGTTGTTGCACCAGCACCACCACCAAAGGCCCAATTTTTCTACCACTGTTCAACAATGGCATGTAATTACAATTCTTGATCTAATATTTCACAGCACGGCCCGTTCCTGCGCCCAACAAGAGTAACTGTGAGGGCTTACAGTGTTGTGGCAACACCAACACCTAAGGCTCCAATTTCTGCAGAGTATATAGGGCAGGCCCCTACTTTCAAACATCCAACTTACAAATGACTCCTACCTGCAAACGGAAGGAGACAACAGGAAGTGATATTAAATCTACCCCTAGGAAGAGAAATTCTCTCCTGTAAGAGTTAATATGGGGAAAACGTGTCTCCTCTTCACTGATGCTTTATCACCAATCCTTGTTTCACTAAAAATCTAAATTTTCAAAAAACATTTGTCATTGGGACAGAAAGTGAGGTGAAATCTTCTGAAGAGGTGCACAGACAGCAAAACAAATGTTACAGGGGTGATAACCCTTCCCTATGTTTTCCAAAAAGCTTAAAAAATAGATTTTTTGGCTGGAGCTACACTTTAAAAATGTACCATATAAAGGGGGGGTTTTGTGACCTGTCCATACCAACATTATGAACGCTGACATGTCTCCATCCCAATTAGTAATACCAAAAGGAGAAAAGAGAAAGCGGGACTTTAACGAGACATGTCAACGCATAAATATTAATAAATTGGCCAGGCACATATAGAGTTGGCCTGTATCCAATATAAGTATAATCCGGACATAAATATTCTATAACCAGGCATACACTGGGTGTAATCACAAAGGATTTACAACAATATTCGTATAAAACATTGTTTAATACTTCATTAGACATAAAGAGAATAGTTAAAAATCAATCAATCAGGGGTATGGTGGCTACAAAGCGTATACAGTTACAGTACAGGTAGTTGTTAGATTGTAGGCATCCTTAAGTTGTTAACTCTACGCGTTTCTTGGCTTACAACCAATCATCAGGAGTTCAGATGCATAATAACTAGAAAATAACAAAGCAGCCATTAATCTAATGATTGACATAAACATATCGAGAAAGCAAAGACTACAATAGTACTCACAAGTAAAATGGATAGATGATAAAATGGGAAGGTGATCCGGCCCGCAAAGTCTCACCCGGGGTTGAGGCAAGGACCATCCCCCCAGAGGTAAACCCCAAAGGATGCCTACAATCTAACAACTACCTGTACTGTAACTGTATACGCTTTGTATCCACCATACCCCTGATTGATTGATTTTTAACTATTCTCTTTATGTCTAATGAAGTATTAAACGATGTTTTATACGAATATTGTTGTAAATCCTTTGTGATTACGCCCAGTGTTTCCCTGGTTATAGAAAATTTATGTCCGGATTTTACTTATATTGGATACAGGCCAACTCTATATGTGCCTGGCCAATTTATTAATATTTATGCGTTGACATTTCTCGTTAAAGTCCCGCGTTCTCTTTTCTCCTTTTGGTATTAAAAATGTACCAGTTCAAAATTACAAACAGATTCTACTTAACAACAAACCTACAGTCCCTGTCTTGTTTGCACTGCCTGTATATTGCTGTTCAGAGTATATAGGGCCTGGGGGCCCCACGCCTTTCCTTTTTTTTAATTTGGGTGCAGGGTTACGCTTAATACCCGTACAAGACCCAAAGGGCCTGGTAATGGACTGGGGGGTACCCATGCCGTTTGTCTCACTGATTTTCATCCATATTGCCGGGACCCGACATTACATTAAAGCCGCAAGCAGTTTTAAATGACTTTTATTCCTTTATAAATGTAATTTTGTGCAGGACTGTTCTAAGCACGGGAAACACGCGCCACTTTACAGGCATACTATAGACACCCCCCAGGTACGATATTTAAAGGAATATTTCACGTTTATTTTTTCACTTTAAGTATCATTAAAATCACTGCTCCCGAAAAAAACGGCCGTTTTTAAAACTTTTTTTTGCATTGATACATGTCCCCTGGGGCAGGACCCGGGTCCCTAAACCCATTTTAGGACAAATGGAAATGCTTCCCCTGTCTGTAAGTGTAAACATAGACAGGGGAAGTGATGTCATCTCCCTGTCTGGAATTCTTTTCCATTCCAGAGAGAGGAGAGAGAACATCTTACCGTGAGTTGCACAACACTACACTAACACCAGTACATGCAGGTACACTTGTCGCCCCCGATCGCCCCCCCCCCCAGTTAACCCATTCACTCCTTGTCACTGTGTCACCAATTGCAGTTTTCAGATTTTTTCACTGATCACTGCATTGGTGTCACTTGTGACTCTAATCAGTGTTAGGGCAATTAGTAGTAGCCCTGTTAGGTCGATGGTACCCCCCAAACCCCCCTAATAAAGGTTTAACCCCTTGATCGCCCCCCAGTTAACCCTTTCACCCCGTCTTAGTGTCACTAATATATCTTTTTTTCTGATCGCTGTATTAGTGTCACATGTGACGCCAGTTAGCCAGTTGATTCGTTTTACCATCAGGTTTTTATAGCGTCAGGTACCTCCATATACAGTCAGGTCCTAAAATATTGGGACATCAACACAATTCTAATCTTTTCGGCTCTATACACCACCACAATGGATTTGAAATGAAAAGAAAAAGATGTGCTTTAACTGCAGACTTTCAGCTTTAATTTGAGGATATTTACATCCAAATCAGGTGAACGGTGTAGGAATTACAACAGTTTGTATATGTGCCTCCCACTTTTTAAGGGACCAAAAGTAATGGGACAGATTAACAATCATCCATCAAACTTTCACTTTTTAATACTTGGTTGCAAATCCTTTGCAGTCAATTACAGCCTGCAGTCTGGAATGCATAGACATCACCAGACGCTGGGTTTCATCCCTAGTGATGCTCTGCTAGGCCTCTACTGCAACTGCCTTCAGTTCCTGCTTGTTCTTGGGGCATTTTCCCTTCAGTTTTGTCTTCAGCAGGTGAAATGCATGCTCAATCGGATTCAGGTCAGATGATTGACTTGACCATTGCATAACATTCCACTTTTTTCCCTTAAAAAACTCTTTGGTTGTTTTTGCAGTATGCTTTGTGTCATTGTCCATCTGCATTGTGAAGCGCCGTCCAATGAGTTCTGAAGAATTTTGCTGAATATGAGCAGATAATATTGCCCGAAACACTTCAGAATTCATCCTGCTGCTTTTGTCAGCAGTCACATCATTAATAAATACAAGAGAACCAGTTCCATTGGCAGCCATACATGCCCACGCCATGACACTACCACCAACATGCTTCACTGATGAGGTGGTATGCTTTTGATCATGAGCAGTTCCTTTCCTTCTCCATACTCTTCACTTCCCATCACTCTGGTACAAGTTGATCTTGGTCTCATCTGTCCATAGGATGTTGTTCCAGAACTGTGAAGGCTTTTTTAGATGTTGTTTGGCAAACTCTAATCTGGCCTTCCTGTTTTTGAGGCTCACCAATGGTTTACATCTTGTGGTGAACCCTCTGTATTCACTCTAGTGAAGTCTTCTCTTGATTGTTGACTTTGACACACATACACTTACCTCCTTGAGAGTGTTCTTGATCTGGCCAACTGTTGTGAAGGGTGTTTTCTTCACCAGGGAAAGAATTCTTCGGTCATCCACCACAGTTGTTTTCTGTGGTCTTCTGGGTCTTTTGGTGTGCATTCCTTCTTTTTAAGGATGTTCCAAACAGTTGATTTGGCCACACCTAATGTTTTTGCTATCTCTTTGATGGGTTTGTTTTGTTTTTTCAGCCTAATGATAACTTGCTTCACTGATAGTGACAGCTCTTTGGATCTCATATTGAGAGTTGACAGCAACAGATTCCAAATGCAAATAGCACACTTGAAATGAACTCTGGACCTTTTATCTGCTCCTTGTAAATGGCTAATAGACGAACTGTTGATGACTAGGCTGAGGAGGGGGCAGATTGTTATTTGTATTGTTAATTGTAATTAGCTCCAGCTATTGTGTTTATACTACTGTGTGAAGCTGGGTGCTCACAAGTCTGTCATCTGGTCTGGGTAAATGATTAGTTAATTAGCTCATGGTAATTAGGTTAGCTTTGAGTCATCCTGGTGTATAAAAGTGTGTGAGATCTCAAATAAAGAGTTAGTCCTGATGTACTCCAAGACTGGTGTTGTCTAGTTCTTGGGGGTTCCTATAGCCAGATCCATTGGACTCGTGTTCCAGAACTTAGGAAGCGGTATACTGACGAAAGCACTCAAGCGGAGTGTGGGACGTTCCGTGACACTCTGCAGTTAAAGCACATCTTGTTTGTTTCATTTCAAATCCATTGTGGTGGTGTATAGAGCCAAAAAGATTAGAATTGTGTCGATGTCCCAATATTTATGGACCTGACTGTATTACCTAATAAAGGTTTTAACCCCCTGATTGCCTCCTAGTTTACCCTTTCACCCCCTGTCACCAGTAATCATCGTATTAGTGTCAGGGGTGACGCTGGTTAGTTTGTTCTTTATAGCGTCAGGGCACCCGCCATATATTACCTAATAAAGGTTTAACCCCCTGATCACCCGTCAGGTGACATCAGTTAGGTTTTAGCATTAGTCAAGGTCTGCGTCGCCCTAGGCAGCGTCAGATTAGTGTCAGTAGCGCTAACACCCACGCACCCACCATACGCCTCCGTTAGTAGTATAATGTCTGAACGGATCAATATCTGATCAGATCTATACTAGTGTCCCCAGTAGTTTAGGGTTCCCAAAAATGCAGCATTAGTGGGATCAGCCCAGATACCTGCTAGCACCTGCCCAGCCCAGCCCAGCCCACCCACGGACCAAAGCAATTTGTATACTGGTCAATTCATTGCCGCTAATCCCCAGTTGACCCTTGCCAGAGATTGGAGACCTATCAGGTCTCCGAATTTAAGACCTTTCTGGGCCTATCCCTCCTCATGGGCATAACTAAAAAAAGTGAGTTGCGGTCATATTGGTCCACTGACCCAATATGCCCGTGTTCTCTGCCTCCATGACCAGGGCTAGATAAGAGCAGATCTTGCGATTTATGCACTTTAACGACAATGAACTCTGTCGTCCTCAGGGTAAACCTGAATACGATCACAAAATTCTGCCCCTCATAAACCACTTCAACCAACAGTTTGCAGCCTTGTTTACTCCTGATCAAGTTGTCTGCATTGATGAGTCCCTGATTAAGTTTTCTGGCCGCTTGTCATTCAAACAGTATCTTCCCAGCAAGCGTGCCAGATATGGTGTCAAGATGTATAAGCTCTGTGACAGGGCAACAGGCTAGACATATAGTTTTATGGTTTACGAGGGAAAAGATAGTCACATGGAGCCGGAGAACTGCCCAAACTACATAGGGAGCGCTGGTAAGACTGTGTGGGACTTGGTATCACCCTTATTTGGAAAGGGGTACCACTTGTATGTGGGCTTGTGCCACTTTTTAGTCACTTGTTTGATCATGGAATTGGCGCATGTGGCAGCGTGCGATCTAATCGCCGGGGCTTACCCCAGCGGCTTGTATATTCCCGTTTTAGGCTGGGGGAGAGAGCCTGTTTCAGAAGTAATAATTTGCTTGCAGTGAAGTGAAGGGATTAACAGAATGTTTCCGTTCTGTCCTCCCTTCACGCAGACACGGCAGTCCAAATTCAAACGGCGACTGGTGTTGTGGAGAAACCCCTCTGTGTCCACGAATACAACCTTAATATGGGAAAGGTGGACCTCAATGACCAGTTGATGGCGTCGTACTTAATTGTCCATAAGACCAGACGCTGGTATAAAAAAAAGTGTCTTATACTTATTCCAATTGACTCTGCTGAACGCTTATGTGCTATACAAAGCGTCAGGACGAACTGGATCCTTTCTTAAATGCCAGGTAGAGATCGTCACAGCCCTTCTGTTTCCAGACAGTGCTGTGCCCCAAATTCCCAACGCAAATGCAGTAAGCCAGCTGCATGGGAGGCATTTTCTGGATGTCCTCCCTGGTACCCCTACCCAACAATCACCGCAAAGAAGTTGTCGTGTCTGTAGCAAGCGCGGATATAGGCATGATATCCGCTATTACTTTCCCTCCTGTCCTGACCATCCTGGTCTTTACATTGGTGAATGTTTCGAACGCTACCACACACTAGTGGAGTATTAGCGTAGGGTACGGCACTGCACAGACTAGGACACACTTACACAGGGTCTCCAAAGATGCCATCGCATTTTGAGAGACCCGAACCTGGAACCGTCACACTTACAAAAAAAAGTGTAAAAATATATATATATATATATATATATATATATATATATATATATATGTCATTTTATTGCTCTCTCACTATTGTTCTGCTCTTTTTCTATGTTTACTATGTTTTACCATGTTTGCTTTTCAGGTAGCAACAGTGTTTGCTCTCACGATACGTAAATCAGTGACTCCAGTGATGTAGGAGGTGATTTGGTTTTCTCTGGCTCTCCTGTCCCACCAGGGAACCTGATATTGCAGCTGGTGGCTCCACCAGCTGACCATAGAGCTGATCGAAGATCAGAACGGCTCCAATAATCTCTTTGGCCTAAAAAACTGGAAGCTACGAGCATTTCTTGACTTCGGTTTCGCCGGATATAAACAGCGCCATTGGGAAATTGGGAAAGCATCTTATCACACCGTTCTTGGTCATGGTCAGATGCTTTGAGGGCAGAGGAGAGATCTGGAGTCTAATAGACCCAATTTTTTTAAGATACCTATTGCTATCTTAGGGGATATTTACATTCTCTGTGATAATAAAAATGATTAAAAAAATAAATACAATTTAAAAAAGCACCCCTGTCCCCCCGTGCTCGCGCAAGCGTCGGTCTCGTATGTAAACAGCAATTGCACCATGCATGTGAGGTATCACCGCGAAGGGCAGTATTTTAGCAGTAGACCTCCTCTGTAAATCTAAAGTGGTAACCTGTAAAGGCTTTTAAAAAATGTATGTAGTTTGTCACCGCTGCACAGTTGTACGCAATTTTAAAGCATGTCATGTTTGGTCTCTATGTACTCGGCATAAGATCATCTTTTTATGTTATTAAACATTTGGGCAATATAGTGTGTTTTAGTGCATTAAAATTCTAAAAAAGTTTTTTTTTTCCCAAAAAAATTGCATTTGAAAAATCGCTGCGCAAATACTGTGTGAAAAAATTTTGCAACACCCACCATTTAAATTTGTAGGGCCTTTGCTTTAAATATATTATGTTTGGGGGTTCAGAGTAATTTTCTAACTAAAAAAATATTTGTTTATGTAAACAAAAAGTGTCAGAAAGGGCTTTGTCTTCAAGTGGTTGGTAAGAAGAGTAGGTGATGTGTGGCATAAGCTTCTAATGTTGTGCATAAAATACCAGGACAGGTCAACCCCCCCCCCCCCCACAAATGACACCTTTTTGGAAAGTAGATACCCCAAGCTATTTGCTGATAGGCATGTTGAGTCCATGAAATATTTTATATTTTGCCCCAAGTTTCGGGAAAACGACAAACTTTTATTTATTTTTATTTTTATTATTTTTTGCACAAAGTTGTCACTAAATGATATATTGCTCAAACATGCCATGGGCATATGTGGAATTACACCCCAAAATACATTCTTCTGCTTCTCCTGAGTATGGGGATACCACATGTGTGAGACTTTTTGGGAGCCTAGTCGTGTACAGGACCCAAAAAAAACAGGCACCGCCTTCAGGCTTTCTAAAGGTGTAAAATTGTGATTTTACTCCTCACTACCGATCACAGTTACGGAGGCCCTGAAATGTCCACAAAGCAAACCCCCCCCCCCCCAAATGACCCCATTTTGGAAAGTAGACACCCAAAGGTATTTGCTAAGAGGCATGGTGAGTATTTTGCAGCTCTCATTTGTTTTTGAAAAAGAAGAAAAAAAAAGCAAAGTGTATTTTTTTTTCTTTTTTCAATTTTCAAAACTTTGTGACAAAAAATACTCAACATGCCTCTCAGCAAATACCTTGGGGTGTCTACTTTCCAAAATTGGGTCATTTTGGGGGGGGGGGGGGTTGTGCTATCTGAGCATTTCATGGCCTCTGAAACTGTGATAGGTAGTATAGTGAAAACAAGAATTTACGCCTGAAGGCAGTGCTTGTTTTTCGGGGGCCTCTACGCGGCTAGACTGACAAAAAGTCCCACACATGTGGTATCCCCATACTCAGGAGAAGCAGCAGAATGTATTTTGGGGTGTAATTTCACAAATGCCCATGGCATGTTGAGCAATATATAATTTCAGTGACAACTTTGTGTAAAAATGTATTTATTTTTTTTGTTGTCATTTTTCAATTACTTGTGACAAAAAAATAAAATAATCAATGTGCTCAACAAGCCTCTCAGCAAATTCTTTGGGGTGTCTACTTTCCAAAATGGGGACATTTGGGGGGGGGGAGTATTGTACCGCCCTGCTATTTTAGCACCTCAATAAATTCCAGAAAATGTACCCTAGTTTGTAGGTGCTATAACTTTTGCGAAAACCAATAAATATACGCTTATTGAATTTTTATGGCTGAATTTTTTTTGGCCTAAATGTATGACTAAAATTTAGTTTATTGTATTTTTTTTATAGCAAAAATTAGAAAATCTCATTTCTTTTCAAAATTTTCGGTCTTTTTTCGTTTATATTGCAAAAAATAAAAACCGCAGAGGAGGTGATCAAATGCCACCAAAAAAAAACTCTATTAGTGGGAAAAAAAGGGCGCAAATTTTGTTTGGGTACAGCATTGCATGACTGCGCAATTACCAGTTAAAGCAGCGCAGTGCCAAAATTGTAAAAAGTGCTCTGGTCAGGAAGGGGGTAAATCCTTCCGGGACTAAAGTGGTTAAAAAGCAAGTGTACGACTTAGAAACATAAATTTAAAATGTGTAAAAAAAAAATGTTTATATATATATATATGAGAAATAAAGTTACCGGTCGGTTTAGATAAAAGGAACATTTTATGGAATAGGTCTTAGGTGGGTAAATGCCTGAGTGTGTACCTTGTTGTAAAAAAAGGTGAAAAGGATGCATAAAATTAACTAGATGCAACAGTGATACATGCATATACATATAAATACACATGCACACGTTGCCGCTGGGGGATAACTATACCAATAGGTAGAAGGTTACAGCAATGAGTATACATGAGTTGTGACTGTAATTCAAATAAAGGTTGGCTTGTTATTCGAATGGGAAGATAATAATGGTTTTGGAGAATTCATAAGGGTCTATAAGGTATATTGAAAAATACAAAAAAAATAAAAAATTACCAGGAAAGGGGAAATTTCGAAAAAAAAATAAAACATTTGGAAGTGAAATAGAAAAATGAGAATGTGGAAAAGGAACATACTAGATAATCTTAATGAAAAACATTATTCAAAATGACTTATAGTATAATAATGTTAATCAATCGATTAGTGTGTACCCATGAAAGGAGATTTAAATATATATATATATATATATATATATATATATATATATATATATATATATATATATATATATATATATATATATAGTTGCACATGGCAAATTACACATGTGTGGGAGCAACTGCGTGTGCGTCTGTTGCAAACCAGATACCCTGTGTGCATAACAAGAAGCATGCATGTGAAAATGCCCTAGGGGGCTATTTTCAGGGACAGCATAAACTGGGGAGAGGGGGGGGGGGGAATGGGAAGGGGGGGTTCCTGGGGATCATCCAATAGGAGGGAGGAAGATTAGATGATGGGGCCCACTTCCAACTTCATTCAGGCCTTCAGGTGAGAGACTATTGAGTTTGAATATCAAATAAGCACACCGTTTTTTAAATCTTTCTCCATCAGGTAGGGAATGGGGAATATATTGAATGGCTGTGACCTTCAGTAATGCAGGGTTTCTTTCGTGGGGAGCTAGAAAGTGTCTTGGAATACTGCATTTGGGGTAGAGTTCTTTCAAGCTTCTCCTGTGTTCCCCAAATCATGTACAAAGAGATCTAATGGTACACCCTACATAGCACATTTTACATGGGCAAGTGATGAGGTAGACCACAAAGTTATTCGAACATGTTAGGAATTCATCAATGGCAAAAGTATTGCCTTTTTGGTCGGAAAAGGTCTTTTGTCCATGAGTCACATGTGCACTAGGCATTTTCTTTTGTGACACTTATACATTGCAACAGGTGAGAACATTTTGGGAATGGAGTCCAGAAGGGGTTTCTTGTTATTGCGCAATTTACTGGGGGCTGTGATGTTTTTAACATTGTTAGCTCGTTTGAATACCAGTTTAGGTTTAGAGGTAATTTGTGTCTTTAGTTTCAGATCATTTCACAGGATCCCCCAATGTTTATCAAGGGTCTTTTTATGACCCAGTGCTTATTATTATATTTGGTGATGAACATGGGACTTTTGTGAGAAGGAGATGGGTCTACTTTGGGATTTTCCGCGATCATGTTATCCTCAGAGTGAGACTCAATTGAATATTTTTGGAGCTATTTTTGAAAGGCTGAATTGATGTCTTCTTCATGATGATCTTTCTCTAGGAACTTTTTGCAAAGGACATGACTGAGCTTTGTAGTCTTCTAGTCTTTGATGACGCCCTGGGGGAGGGGCGAAACGCGTCGTCGTCACATCCGGCCTTCACACAACCAAGTGACGCTTTTTATCTTCCTGGCTCCGTGGAACGCACGCTACCAGCGGCGATCGCGGAAGCATCTGATATGCCTGACTGCAACCAAGGAGAGCGTGAGTAGCGGCTTGTAGCGCAAGTGGCTTTTACATCCCGCAGTACTTCACCATATATTTTTTTCTTCTCTTTATTTTGGGTGACCAATTGCAAGGTCTATGGCTCCACTGTCTTGAAATGCCAGCCAATATATCCATCTATCCATTATAGAAGCACCTTTGTCTGATCATATAGAGACGGACTGACACTATTGATTGAGGAGCCGCTGTGTCATTACTAAGCTGTCTGTCTGAGTTTCCTGTGTCCAGCTGGTGCTAGTCATTTTGGGACTATTTCTTATGTGTATACCTATATCTTGTGATCAGATGCCACTTCTATTTTTATTTCAAACAGTTTATTGGTTTTTGCTAGCCTGTATTTTAGGTTGTTTTTCCAATTGGGCAGCACTAATGGTTTTCTTATGTATTTATTTATTTCATTGCATATATGTCATTGTAATGATCAGCAGTTGTGTTTGGATTGCACCCATTACTCAATATCTGTGATTTAATTTGTTCATTTTTTATCTAATTTTATTTATTTAGCACTCAGCACTTTATTGTTTGGCCACGTCTATCAGCGCTGTAACCGTTTTATTTTTTATTTTTCAAGTCTTATACTTTTTTACAGCAGCGATAGTTTCTATTTTAATTTTTTGTTGAGAGCGCTGTCTCCTTCACTCAATAGGTGTCCCAAGTATATTGATCCAAGGTGTCAAGTAGGTGGCTCGAATCCTGTATATAAGCTGGAAGTCGTTGAACAATAGGTTGGAGGAAAAAATCTACATAGTCAGATAGGTGGCTGGTGAGGTCGTCTATAGCTCTCTGCAACCTTGTCTGGTTTTTCTAGCTGTCTCTATTGCTAGTGAGAGGAGGGTGCTCCCCAAAAAACCTCTTATGCCCTGTACACACGAGCGGACTTTTTGACCAGACTGGTCCGACGGACCGAATCTGGTGGATAATCGGACCGTGTGTGGGCTTCATCGGACCTTCAGCGGACTGTTTCTGTCGAAAATCTGACGGACTTTAGATTTGGAACATGTTTCAAATCTTTACGTCGGAACTCTGCTGGACCCCGTTCCTATCGAAAAATCCGCTCATCTGTATGCTAGTCCGACGGACGAAAACCGTCGCTAGGGCAACTATTGGCTACAGGCTATGAACTTCCTTATTTTAGTCCGGTCGTATGTCATCACGTACGAATCCGTCATACTTTGGTGTGATCGTGTGTAGGCAAGTCCGTTCATTCGAAAGTCTATCGGAAGTCCATCAAAAGTCAGTCGAAAGTCCGTCGAAATTCCTTCAGAAAGACTGTTGGACCTTTGTTGCCGAAAAGTCCGCCCGTGTGTACAGGGCATTAGATGTTTGGTCTCTTGGTCGGGCTCCTTTCATAATGTAGTTGTTCATATCATCTGATCCTTTGGGAGAGGTATGGTCCTTAGTGGATTCATGATGAAAACCGAAAAAAGTACTCTTGCGCACTGGTGTGTTAGCTAAAGAAATTCAAGAGGGGCTATGGGCTTCGGCTTTGCTGCTCTCGAAGGATGGGATTATCCTAATAGTGAAAAACAAAGAAAGAAACAAGAGAGCGCACCAGCCTAGCGCATTATCCTTGGCAAATTTTAATGAATTAAAAACAAGGTAAAAAGCTACTCACAAAAGTCGCAGGCTTTGAGGAAGAAGGTCAAACCTTCGAAACGCGTAGGCCAGCGGCGGTCCGTGTGCCTCCCTCCTGGGATCTGGACAGCTGCCTACCACTGGAACTATTGCCTTTGTGCGTTTGATATGCTCATTTACCTGCGACTTTTGTGAGTAGCTTTTTACCTTGTTTTTAATTCATTAAAATTTGCCAAGGATAATGCGCTAGGCTGGTGCGCTCTCTTGTTTCTTTCTTTGGATTCATGATGAGCCTTCTGTTGGTCTTGCTGGGATAAGTGGGTTTTCGATCATCTTGGGGTATGTTGCTGGAGGTTGGTAGTCGATCGTCTTGATTGTTGGGGAGCAACCTTTTCTCCCTGTTGACTTCTAGATGTTCTGGTGTTGGGGCGGGTGTGATCAGAATGGGGGTGATCTGATCTGTTGTTGCTTTTCGGCTTCTTGGGATGATAATTTTTGGGGGGTGAGTGATCATCCTTTCTGTTCATGCATCTAGTTCGAGGGTGATCATCCAATGAGATAACAGGGTCTTCCTCTATGTTTTCTTCTGTATGTGATCGTGTTGATTGAGGGTGAGTGGGTTTCGGCCTAGGCCATTGTAAGATGTTAGAGTCCACATGCGGGGCTAGAAGAACAGATAATCCAAGAAAGGAGAGTTGATAAACCCGTTACCAGCTTCAATGTGTATGGAAAAGCACACCACGTGGAAAGCCAATCTGCTTACCAGACAGCTGTTAAATGTAGGCATGTAATAAACAGACCGAGACCACAGCTCCGCTCTCCAGCCTTGAATAGTAGGTGTGTAATATCCAAATACAGGACTCAGCAATCAGGCACTCACATACAGCCAGGTAATCTCGAACTTCAACATAAGGTGATGAGACATCCAACCAAAAGGTCAGCGGCACCAAATGAAAAGATAAGGCAGCAAATAGTGAAGCCCGTATGATAATATAACATTTTTTATTATAGTAACTTACATTTCAGAACAAGGAATGGAACATCATGATGCACATATGGCTGCAGCTTTCAGCCCGCTGGCATGTTTCATCCAATAGGATATCGTCAGAGGCATGGCTATGTGACACCAGCACGCCCTTTTATTAGAATCACGAATGACGTCCATCTCTGAGGGGTAAACCCCCGGAAAGAACGCCAGATGGAAATGATATCAGCGGGCCGCATCACACACCACGCCTGCGCTCCACCACCAATTAGAATTACAGATGACGCACATCATGGAGGAGTGAACATCCGGAATGACACAATGGCCGGAAATGAGGTCAGTGGAGCGCATCACGCACTGCATCTGCGCTCCACTGCCAACAACATGGTCACGTCTGACGCCCATCCCTAAAGTAGGAACCACCGGGATGACGTGCCTAGTGGATATAAGGTCAGTGGAGCGCATCAATATCTGCACTCCACAGCCAAGCAATCACCAATGGATGACATAACCCCGGAACTCGCAAACAGACCATAACAAATGAAAAGGAAGCACAGAATGGGCATCATCCATAATAAGCAAACATTCTGCAACACAAGTATACATTGAAAACATAATTTAACATTTAAACAACATATTCATAACATTATAGATAGATAATATGACATTATAGGAGGCTAGAAATTAATTAATTAAAAAAATTGTAAGATGTAGACTTGTGCACAACGGGAAATTTCGTTTAGTTTCGGTTCGTTGTTATGCGTAAAATACATAATTTCGTTCTGTTATATTCGTTATGTTATGTTGATTTGTTTTCGGATAATTTATTATTATTCGTAGGGTGTTGACATTTGTTATACTAAATCTCGAATCATGTCGAATTCATTCATTATATCTGCTATAATTTCTTTCGTATTGTTAAATACGTGTTAAATACATGTTAAAATTCGATTTTTATGTATGTATATATATTCGTGATAATGATTGGTAGTTTGGAAAGTCGTTTGTTTATTGAATCTATTAACACACACAATGACAATATCTCTTCTCTGCTCAAATACAATACAACACCCTTCTCACTCAGTTCTCAGGAATGCCAGTAATCCAACCTCCAGCACAAAATAATCATCTGATTGGACTGTAAGATTTACTTTGAGTTGACATTTTGTTTCATTAGATCTTTAACGAATTACCGAATCATGTTGAATTCATTCGTTATATTCGCTATAATTTCTTTTGTATTAGTTGAAATTTGTTATTTTTTTAATCGGACATTCGGATGCATAATTCGGCCAAATTTTGATTAGTTACGAAACGAATTGCACATGTCTAGTAAGATGTTCCCAGTTTGGATGTCAAGGATATCTCTTTCAAACTTCAATGTTTTTTTCTGTATTATGTTCTCCTCATTATCTTGCACATGTTTATGCATTTTGTTTTCTAGTTCGTTATATCTTTTATGCTCTTTTAGTTTAAGTAGTTCTGTCCAGAGATCTTCAATTTCTTCTTGATTTTTGTTGAGTATCCTAATTCTTTGTTCCTTAATTATATATATATCAGCCAATTTAGACTCCCTTGCAAGATGATGCAGGGAGTTGGTTTCCATAATGTTCTGAGAATAAGTATTTATAGTATTGACTGTTGTCACAGTACTTAGTAAATAGTAATAATTGTAGTAGTATAGTGATGGGAAACCACTGTAGCTAAATCACCCTATCAATGACATGAAGATGCTACTTTTATCGCAGTATGTGACTCAAGTATTTCTATAAGTATGTGTATATATATCCGTCATAAACACTTTAAACACATTAAAACATTTAGAATAAGGAAAAGGTTGCAAACAGTAAAAGAGATTTATCTAGATCACTGAAGGCGAGCAGCTAAACAACCCATATGATATAATGACATTAGGAGAAAACACATATACAATATTGGTATAATGTTCAGTGCTAAACCATCTGATGAAAAAGATAAAAGTTTAAAATTTAAATGAGAAGGCATGCATCTGCATGCTGATACATAAAGGTGCAACCATGTGAATGGATTGAAAGTTCTGGGGGATGAACCACTAAAAATTATTCTCTAAAAAAGTCTCTAAATGAAGACTGTAAAGGGAGCGAGGCTGCTTCAGGCGTGGGCTGGGGAACACGATCACTGTGAACAAAAGGAAAGCAAAAGGAGGAGAGAGAAGCACCAAGCCAATCCTTTAAACAGCTTAGGGATTTAATCAGTATACATAGTTACATAGTTAGTAAGGTTGAATAAAGACACCAGTCCATCCAGTTCAACCTGAGTGAGTGTGGGTGCGTGTCTACAATTATCCCTATTTTTATTTAAGGTACCCATATAGCGCTATATAGTATAGAAGTATAAAACACTAAAAACTTGCATGAAAAATGTTGGAGCACTTTCAGAGTGCTAGAGTGGGTGGGAGCTTCCACGTGCAATGTCACGGGAGCACAGGAGGACCGTCGGGAAGGCTCTATTGAGGGATTCAGAGAAACAAGAGGGGGGGTGGGACTTTAAATGAATCTCATTTAAAGTCCCACCCCCCCTCTTGTTTCTCTGAACCCGGGATGGAGGTACTACCCCGTGCCTCATATAAAGTCCCAAACCTTCCATTGATATTGAGGGATTCACGAGCAGCGCGTTTTAGCCACAGCTGGAGCCTCGGTAAGCTTCATGGAGACATCGGCTGTGTGTCTCTGGGTGGGAGTGGTCCAGGGCTGTCAAACTGTGGAGCTGTCCACACGCTGTCTGTCCCAGGACTCCCACCCGCTCTAGCACTCTGCAAGTGCTCCAACATTTTTCACGCAAGTTTTTAGTATTGTTTTATAATTATATACTGAATACATTAAATGTAACCATATTGCTACGCTTATAGGCACCTCTCTCTTTTATACTCAGTTGTGACATGACGTTTCTTGTATATGAAAACATTTCTCGTTTATCAAGGCATAATTTATTTAAAAAATTTTGCTTGTCTTGCAAAACGCTCTCAAACCAAGTTATTCTCAAACCAAGGTTTTACTGTATCTGTAAATGACTGAAACATTGAATACACAAGAATGTTTATAATAATGTCTATAGGCACTAACATAGCTTGGCAACACGTAAAAAAAAAAAAAGGACAGAATTTGTCACTACCTTAATCAGCTTTTAAAACTCATGTAAATCATTTTACTTATTAACAGCAGCAAGATCTGTCTTGTAGCAACTTTGTTGCAAATTTCTAGAGGTTTCTCTATATGGGTTTGTATTTTGTGTTGGACATTGTGTGTTTTTAACAAATGGTGTCTGTTTTGCATATTCTTATTGATAGATAAATGTAAGTATTTGTATTTGTTACGTCAGATATGGCACTATTTGTACTTTTCATATGACTTATAACATTCTACTTGTAAAATTGGAGATACAACATTCCTCTTATGCTGTCCTGCAGAAGTGTACTTTGGTTCATGAAGTTTTCATCCACACAGTGGATCATGGCTGAGAAAAGGTCTCATCTGCCAGGTGGAGTATAGTCAAACAACCAAAGAAAATTCATAAATGTAAATATAGAAATGCTTGAATATATTATGTGAGACAATATTAAAGCTCATTTGGCTGTACTTCTCCTGTGGATCACAGGACTTCAGTTCGTTCTGCACTACTGTGACCCGTTTTCGGCATACAGTGTTGGTCTAGGCTCACAGCCCAGCAATCTAGTAAGCATGGGGGGGGCAGAGTAGAGAGCAGTGACTGACAGCCACCAGCTCTCTGCTCATGGGGCACTAAGAACATAAGAACAGAGAGATCAGCGGTGTTTGATTGCTTGGTTCTCACCCTCAGGGAACAGATACAGACACATGCTAAGTAATGTGTAACAAGTACACATTACTTAGCATGTGTGCACTTAAAGTAGAACTAAACCCATCAATTTAATTCAAGGCATGCCATGAATGAAGACTAACAGTTGCTTGTGCTCTCAACTTAACTGTCAAATCATCAAATGGCTGGTGTCATAACTGATCACATGTGCAGCACCATGTCAACTGAAGATCAAACAGAGGCTAAGATGGTAGCTTCCTTCGCTCTAAAGGATAGTTTAGTTCCACTTTAACATGGGATTCTATAACTGGTATTAATTCCACATGAACTAATCGCAAATTAAACCAGAAACACTGCTCTCAATGTATTTTGCTCTTACTCACTCTGTAAAGAGTTGCTGTGATATCCACATTTTCAGGCACAGCCCAAACAACAGATCCACGGAAGGGGTCTTTTATTCCAGGTTGCCAGCCATGAGCCTGCGGAAAAAATTAGAAAAATATATAAGAAAAAAAAAAAACAATCCTACAACAATAAACTATAAACATAAACATTATCTGTCTGTGTAGTAGCCTCTCTTTCAGCCCATTAAAATTTTTGCATCACAGTAACATGTACAGTATTGTGCAAAAGTTTAAGGCAGGTGTGAAAAAATGCTGTTAAATAAGAAAGCTTTCAAAATCAAAGTGGTAATATTTTATTTTTAGCAAAATGAGTAAAAAAAAAAAAAAGTGAATTAACAGAAGAGAAATCAAATCAATATTTGGTATGACCACCCTTTGCTTTAAACAGCACCAATTCTTCTAGGTACACTTGCACACAGTTTTTGAAGGAATGTGGCAGGTAGGTTGTTGCAAACATCTTGGAGAACTAACCACAGATCTTCTGTGGACATAGGTCACCTCAAATCCTTCTGTCTCTTCATGTAATCCCAGTCAGACGTGATGATGTTGAGTTTAGGGCTCTTTGGGAGCCAAGCCATCACTTCCAGGACTTCTAGTTCTTCTTTACGATGAAGATAGTTCATAATGACATTGGCTGTATGTTTGGGATCTTTGTCACAGGAAGAGACAGAAGGATTTGAGGCAGCTTACAGCCACAGAAGATCTGTGGTTAGTTCTCCAAGATGTTTAGAACAACCTACCTGCTGAGTTCCTTCAAAAACTGTGTGCCTAGAAAAATCAATGTTTTTTTTTAAAGCAAAGGGCGGTCACACCAAAATGTTGATTTGATTTGGATTTCTATTCTGTTCATTTACTTTTTTTTTTTACTCATTTTGTTAATTGATAAAAAAAAATTCTATTTCTAAAAGCTTTCATAATTAACAACATTTTTCTTACACTTGTCTTTAACTTTTGCGCAATACTGTATTAAAACATGCTTTTTACTGAGCATCTAAGGCACTGGTACAACAGTGGGATGTTGCAGTGCCATTGATTTAGCATTATACCCCAATTCATACACTCACTGGTAATGCACCTGAACTGTGCATCGCAACAGCATTTAACATTAACGTCTCTAAGAATTTACCATTA
The DNA here is from genome assembly GCA_037952925.1 of Lithobates clamitans. Classification (NCBI taxonomy): domain Eukaryota; kingdom Metazoa; phylum Chordata; class Amphibia; order Anura; family Ranidae; genus Lithobates; species Lithobates clamitans. The sequence continues at coordinate 33,499 of JBBGZY010003536.1, forward strand.
TTTATAACTAGCACCTGTGCCATGCAGGTGGGTAGACACCTCTGATGGAGGGGGTCTATTTCTTCAACAGTATTTTTGATATTTTCAATTAAACAGTATTTATTCATTTTAATAAATGTCCACAAACGTGACATATAGTCTATTATCCCTAAACATGCAACACTAACTTGCTGGGAAAACATCTCCATGACTAGCTAGGTCAGCTGAGGCCAATTACCCAATCTACAGGTAATCTACAGGGCAGCCTTTCTCAACCTTTCAAAACAGAGGAACCCTGGAAATAACTTTCCAGTCTCAGGGAACCCCTGCTACAAATTACTAGAAATACAGTTCAAGATACATTAATTTCATAGTCACTGGGAAGAATGCTCCTTATACTTGTGGTCATTGGGAAGAATCACCCCCTTACAGATAGCTAAAATGATCAATGGTATCAGTAGGAACTTATCTGAGAGGCAGAAATTGCTCAATGCTCAAGGAACCCTTGCAACCTCTGGAGGAACCCTAGCTAAGAAAAAAAGTGTCTGAGTTAAGACTGTAAATTTATTGGTACATAGGTCCATTTAAACTCACATGGAGGTTAGGGAGAATAGGCACACGTTGAGTAAGTAGGATGCGGACATCTATCCTAGCTGTAAAAGACATTCCCGTGGCTCTCTCAACCTTTGGTGATGGCTATCCCAACCTGCAGGATGCTCTGGAATCGTGTGAACTGAGAACGAGGCTTGGAGACTAGCTGGGACTTGTTGGTGAGGGCTGGAATGCAGCAATGGGCGAGATGGCATCACTGGTTTGCTTGCAACGACGTTTCGGAGCAAGCACACTGGAGAGTTGTACACAGAGCGCTCTCCTTTCTCAAGCTGATGTTGCATAGGCTAAAGACAGCCTTTTAAGTGCCTCAGTATACTGTCATCTTGTGGAGAGAATACTAATCTCTCTAACATGTAAACTTTATACATTAATAGTGATATAAATGATAAAAACATGTCACATATATATATATATATATATATATATATATATATATATATATATATTATTACACTGGGCCACTATTGCAAAATAATTATAAATAAATTAGAAATGTATATAGAACAAACAATTATTATGCAATAGTGGCCCAGTACTGTATCTAATAGCTATACTACATAATCCTATATATGATTTTTATGTGAATTGACGTTTCATATATATGTGACATGTTTTTATCATTTATATCACTATTAATGTATACATTTTACATGTTAGAGAGAGAGATTACTATTCTCTCCACAAGATGGCAGTATACTGAGGCACTTAACCACTTCAGCCCCGGAAGATTTGGCTGCTCAATGACCAGGCCATTTTTTGCAATGCAGCACTGCGTCGCTTTAACTGACAATTGCGTTGTTGTGCGACGCTATACCCAAACAAAATTGACGTCCTTTTTTCCCCACAAATAGAGCTTTCTTTTGGTGGTATTTGATCATCTCTGTGGTTTTTATTTTTTGCGCTATAAACAAAGAGAGAGCGACAATTTTGAAGAAAAAAAAAACACAATATTTTGTACTTTTTGCTGTAATAAATATCCCCAGTTTTTTTTTAAAACTCAGGGTCTGCCTCTCCTCACAGAACAGGGATTTGTGTGTTTACACACACACACACATCCCTGTTCTGCTTCTCGTGCCCGCGATCGCCGGTCATGAGCATCGGCACCCTCGCAGTGCAGCAGGCGCGCCTGCTATTCCGCTTAAAGGAGCTGACGTACAACTACGACGGTTTGCAGGATCGTGCCGACCTGCAGAGTATAATGACAACGGCTGGTCAGCAAGTGGTTAAAATGCTGTCTTTAGCTTATGCAACATCAGCTTGAGAAAGGAGTGCGCTCTGTGTACAACTGTCCAGTGCGCATGCTCTGAAACGTTGTCGCGAGCCAATGCTGCCATCACACCCATTGCTGCTTTCCAGCCCTCACCATCGAGCTCCAGCTACTCTCCAAGCCTCATTCTCGATTCCACACGATCACCGAGCATCCCGTGGGTCAGGATAGCCATCACCAAAGGTTGAGAGGGTAGTGGGAATGTTTTTTACAGCTGGGATAGATAAAAGCATCCTACTGACTCAACATGTGCCTATTCTCCCTAAACTCCATGGAGTTTATAATGCACCTATGTACCAATAAATTTACAGTCTTAACTCAGAGGCGCCTTTTTCTCTCTTTTTTTGCATGTTTGGAGCTTGCTTTAACTTCCCCCACAAGGCTGGCCCTGACACAGACTGTCCTCCCAGTATATCGAGCTCTCTACTCAAAGGATTAATGGACTCATGTAATTATTTGCTTAACTATCTGTTTGCACCACTACCCAATCCTTTTTGTTTATACGACCCTAGTTGAGAAACTCTGCTATATGGCCAACCAGTATCCAACAATAAGGATACATCACTATTAAACACTTGCACTGTCAGTTTGCATGAGCACTCAAATTGCAGGAGCATAGAAGAAACATAAATATTAATGTGAAAAGCTTTAAAAAAGGTTTATTAAAAAAATTAAAGCTTTATTAAACGTGCATGCACCAAGTAAGGCAACATATCAAAAAAGTCCCAATACACCATGCCAGAGCAAGCAACAGCATAAGTACATGCACTTACCATGGGCACAGTATTCACTTATGAACAGGTGCACTATAATAACCTCAGCACAGGCTATGTATTTTACTTTTTCCCAGTTTTTACAATCACCTTTGATTATAAAAGAGTATGCATTGATGTTTTTGTATATACACATACAATTCCTAACAGCGAGGGGCATGGCCTGGCTCATGGCGGGAATGGAAGCACATTAAATGAACTTCTCAGCTTCCACAGCACTCAGCCTATCTTTCCTGCTTCCCAAACAACACAAAATGGACAAGGTGAATTGGCATACTCCTCTCACCCGACAGCACATCCCCCTACCTCATTGGCAGCGCTGAACATCTCTGAAATCTTCCAATCTCTGGTATAGTATCGCAGCAGCATGACTGGAGACAATATGGCGCCGGCTTGCAGAGACGAAGAGTACAGCGAGGGACTCGCTCTTTGCTTCAGAGGATCCGGTAAGGGAAGAATCTGCTGCTGATATTCTTCTTAGCTATGCAGCTATGACATCAATTGCAGCAGATATCAAATCCACTTTCTCAGCTGCCATTACTGACTTAGATGAAAGAGGCAGATGAAACAATTTGTGGGTGAGGGGGATCACTGAATCTGTTACAGCAAAGCAGATTCTCCAGGCCCTGCAGAAGATATTTAACAACATCCTGGAGTGCCCTGTCAACGCCACTATTAAATTTGTCTGAGCTCACGAGGCCCTCAAAGCCAGAGGCCTAGATACAGCACTCCCCTGTGACATGCTATGTTGTTTCCAAAACTTTCCTTTGAACAAGGAAGTCCACTCCAAAGCCAGGTAAAAAGATGCGATAATTTTTAATGGTGATAACATACTGCTGATTCAAGACCTTTCCTCGATAACTCTGAATAACAGGAATGCTTTCCACCCTCTTTTGAATACCCTTCATGAGAAGGGCTTAGGATACCAAGGGCGTTTCCCCTTTGCGCTAAGTGTTACACATAATGGCAGACAACATCTTCTATAGACACCAAATTATCTACCAGACTTTTGTGAGGGCCTACAGATTCCTATGGTGGATGTTCTGGAATGGTACCAGGAGTTTAGATTACCACCTCTGACTCTAAGCCCACCACATACTCTGCTTGCCTCTTCTGATAAGCGTCCTCACAAAAAGAGCAGGAACACTCGCCATGGAGGGCCTAGTTCCCATACACCAGCTACACATGCGAAGCTGACTCGAATGGATGAAGATATCTGACCTTGCACCTTGCTACACTTCATGTATTTTCTTGACACCTAAGTGTCTCTTGTACTTGTTTTACACTGGACTTCCTTTTCTTCGGTCCACGGCCAGTTTGCCTACCACGGTAACACTTGAGCAAGGTTTGGAGTCCTTTGCCCCTCTTCTTCTGACACACACATTACACTTTGTCCATAACCTTGACATTACTTTGTTCTGTTGTTCACTCTACAGATCAATGATGGGCACAAACGATTAGGTTGCCTGCTGGATCCTACAGCTGGCTGTCAACATATATGTATTTTATATGTATTTTAGTTGTTTAATCCCATTTACTTGTTCAATGTTAGTTGTGATGTCTTATTTCATTTTATCTTAGGCTGCTGTTTCTTCATGTCTAGCAGTTGAACCATTTTCATGACTTTTCTGACTTTTCTGAATGTCGAGATCCTACTGTTATTTTTCTCTCTCTTCCTTTTTTTTTTTTTAAATGGTAGTTTCTACTCATTGTCCAACTGCCACTGGACACGCTTCATCGGTGCATATACAGTGCCTTGAAAAAGCATTCATACCCCTTGAAATTTTCCACATTTTGTCATGTTACAACTAAAAACGTAAATGTATTTTATTGGGATTTTATGTGATAGATCAACACAAAGTGGCACATAATAATAAAGTAGAAGGAAAATTATAAATGGTTTTCAAAAATATATACAAATAAAGATCTGAAAAGTGTGGCGTGCATTTGCATTCGGCCCCCCTGAGTCAATACTTTGTAGAACCACCTAACAATGCTCCCGCTGAGACCACCACCTGTGGAAGGGAATTCCACATCCTTGCCGCTCTTACAGTAAAGAACCCTCTACGTAGTTTAAGGTTAAACCTCTTTTCTTCTAATTGTAATGAGTGGCCACGAGTCTTATTGAACTCTCTTCTGCGAAAAAGTTTTATCCCTATTGTGGGGTGACCAGTACAGTATTTGTAAATTGAAATCATATCCCCTCTCAAGCGTCTCTTCTCCAGAGAGAATAAGTTCAGTGCTCGCAACCTTTCCTCATAACTAGGATCCTCCAGACCCTTTATTAGCTTTGTTGCCCTTCTTTGTACTCGCTCCATTTCCAGTACGTCCCTCCTGAGGACTGGTGCCCAGAACTGGACAGCATACTCCAGGTGCGGGCGGACCAGAGTCTTGTAGAGCGGGAGAATTATCGTTTTATCTCTGCAGTTGACCCCCCTTTTAATGCATGCCAATATTCTGTTTGCTTTATTAGCAGCAGCTTGGCATTGCATGCCATTGCTGAGCCTATCATCCACTAGGACCCCCAGGTCCTTTTCCATCCTAGATTCCCCCAGAGGTTCTCCCCCCAGTGTATAGATTGCATTCATATTTTTGCCACCCAAATGCATTATTTTACATTTTTCTACATTGAACCTCATTTGCCATGTAGTCGCCCACCCCATTAATTTGTTCAGGTCTTTTTGCAAGATTTCCACATCCTGCGGAGAAGTTATTGCCCTGCTTAGCTTAGTATCGTCTGCAAATACAGAGATTGAACTGTTTATCCCATCTTCCAGGTCGTTTATGAACAAATTAAATAGGATTGGTCCCAGCACAGAACCTTGGGGAACCCCACTACCCACCCCTGACCATTCTGAGTACTCCCCATTTATCACCATTTGTTGTTGTCCTGCTGGAAGGTGAACCTTCGCCCCAGTCTCTAGTCTTTTGCAGACTCTAACAGGTTTTCTTCTAAGATTGTCCTGTATTTGGCTCCATCCATCTTCCCATCAACTTTGACCAGCTTTGAGGGGGCGTGGCTACCGTGCTCTAAGATGGATGCGTAGTTCAGGAGCTCCACAGCCAGCTGTTGAGAATCCATCGGCATCCGAGCACACCGGCACCATACAGAGCCCAAAACAGACCCATCGGATCGCTGCACACCGCGGAGATGACGAGGCGGAGAAAGAATCCACTTAAAACTGATGGATTTCTTTACTATGCCCGCGCGCGCAGGTCACGCCAAAATGACGGCGGCGCCCAGGAAGAGCGGCACACAGACAAGGCTGCGGCGCACAACGGAGGTCCCGGATCATCATCCACCGCCTCACATCTCTACAAGATGCCCAGCGAATCGTCCTCTGGGACATCCAGCCCCTACACAAGGAGCCCAGTAAAGTCGAGGCCCAGGAGGGACTCTCTAGCTAGGCCGCAGCTTGATCCAGGGATGGAGGTAAGTGGGCCGCTCACTAATAACACAAATCAAAGGGCTCAGGAGGAAGAGGCTCTGGAGGGGGACCCTATAGCTGACTTCCCCACTTCTGATAGACCCATATCAGATACAATGTTAAAAGAGATGCTGTGTTGTTGCGCTCATCCCATCAGGCTAATATGATTACAGGCATTAATAAGTGTACAAGGGAGGTACAAGCTCTAGGCCTCAGAGTAGACCACGTGGAGAAATAGATGGAAGAATATACATCCTCATACAATGTAATGGTGGAAGCACACACTGGCCAGGGGGAAGACATATCATGGATGAAAGACAAGATCGCAGACTTAGAGGACAGGTCCAGAAGGAACAACATTAAAATCAGGGGCATCCCAGAGTCTGTCACACCAAATCTGCTTCTCCAATATGCCCAAACCCTGTTCTCCACGCTAGTCCCGTCTCTGACAGCGCAAGACCTTATAGTGGATAGGATCCACAGGATCCCCAAACCCTCCTTTCTCCCTGAGGAGACCTCCAGGGATGTCTTATTATGGGTACATTATTACCACATTAAAGATCAGATCCTACAGGCATCAAGAAAACCCGACAACATCCCACCACAATATACTACTATAAGGCTGCTCTCTGACCTCTTCAGGCACACGCTGCAACGCAGCCGCAACCTGGCAACAATTACAAAAGCCTTAAGGAATCATAAAGTCCTCCACAAGAGGAAATATCCCACAACTTTGTCCATTACACACAAGGGTTCACAAAAATAGGAGATAATAGATATTAGCTCCTAAACCGGAGATTCTGGTTTATTGAAGACTTTCACTTGTAAGCTTCACCATTGGTTTTCTTGTTATAACCCATTGACGTAAGGCAGCGATCCCTTCTTCAAAGATTGCCTTACGTCAATGGGGTATAACAAAAAAACAACGGTGAAGCTCATAAGTGAAAGTCTTCAATAAACCAGAATCTCCGGTTTAGGAGCTAATATCTATTATCTCCTTTTTCCCCCTAGTTCAGCCGCAGTTACATCTGTCCAAGGATCAGTTGTATGATGATCCATGTTTTTTGTTCTTTTTGTTATTTGTTTGATACACACAGCTATATCCAAAATGACCACTGCTCATCTAATGAGGATATAGAGATCAACGCTTCCTATCCACATCTAACATGGCACCCCACAGGAATCTGTGTGACCGCAGTGAGTACCTATACCACAAAACACTATGACATACCACTTCAAACCTGCTATGACCATCAACTGTCTTTCACTTAATGCTAGGGGTCTTAACCATCCCGCTAAACATTTTTCCATGTGGCAAGAGGCCTGCAACCAGGGTGTGGACATACTCTGTGTACAAGAAACCCATTTCCAACTTTCCAAAACCCCACCTTGTTCACACAAAGACTTCCCGAACGTATTCCTTGCTTGCATGCCCAACCATAAAAAAGGGGGAGTGCTCCTTGCCATAAAAAATACCATCTTCTTTCAACTCAAGGAAGCTCTATTGGACGACAGAGGTAGATACATTATTATAACTGGATTATAACTTGAATTCCAAACCTTATACACTAGTGTCACTGTACGCCCCGAACTCTCACCAAATACGTTTTATAGGTAAAGTACCTAAAAAAGCGGTCTCCATGAAACACTACAGAGAGAAGATCTATTTGATGCGTAGAGATGCCTCCATGCCATCGTAAAAGACTATATTTCTTTTTCAAATAGGCACTGCTCATACTCACATATTGACATGTTTTTGACAGACAAATGGCTCTTACAACAAGTAATAAGTGCTCAAATCCATGATATCACGTGGTCTGAAGAGAAGGGTGTATCCCCTTCCTCCCCTATCTGGCGCTGTAATACTAGACTCCTACAAGAACCAAAAAACCCACTCGATTGTCTCTAAGCATCTCCAAAACTTCTTCATCACCAATGAGACGTCAGTAACTGACCCTCACATTTTATGGAATGCACACAAAGCTGTCATGAGGGGCATATTCATACGACTGAGGGCCAGGGAAAAGAAACGCTACACGTCCACACTCAACACATTACTTTCCGAATTGCGTACTACTGAATCCCAAAATAAATGTTCCCTCACAGTCACGTTAACTAACACCCTCTCCAAACTCAGGGAAAATCTTAGAGAACATCTCTCTCAAAAATATGAGATGCATCTGAGACGATTGAAACTAAATCACTATGCTAACGCAAACAGAGCTAGCAAGTATCTGGCCAGAAGGTTAAAGGCAGCGTACAAAAACCAAAATAGCACACTTAATACACCC